>JAQGBD010000072.1:0-54915 GCA_034698165.1 Punctoribates punctum
GAAGAAATGAATGAAAGAAAGCGAACCTCAGTTTGAAATCAAATAAATGAATTCAAGTCTTATATAATCGGCAGATAAGACACGCTTTCGGATAATTAAATGGAAAGTGTGTTAAAGTCGGCTAACATTCAATGTCAACAAAATGTCACTCAATTACAGCCTATTGGCAGACAAGTCGACCGCTTAGTCCCTCTCCAGTGCTGTCCTCTCCGGTCCTCTTCATTCACTTCCACACAAATCCAATTGATTTCAATGAAATTCTGTATAGAATCACATGAGATGTCTCTCAAAGCAGTCATCGATTATCTCAAAACCAATTGGTTTGGATTCAGGAGTGAATGTGAATCTCATGTGAGTTGAAGGTGAAAGTGAAGCAACACTTCTCTCTTTTTATAAAATACGACAGTCTTTGGCCAAACATTTGGTTCCCTTCAGAAACACTGCCATCAAAAGGGAAGGAAAAATCTGCAGTTTTACAATAGAAAACTCATCATAAATGTAACGCTTTATTTTGATGACTTTTTGAGGGCTTTTTGGTTGAAAATCACGTCATTTGTTTTGAAAGTCAGGCAATTGTGGTCCCATTGAAATGAGAGCCATTGAGAGCCGACATCTGTCGCTTGAAAGACAACTTTAATCAACAGAATTAAGACATTCCTCAGGAAACCAAATGTTTATTACAGTTTAGTATATTTATATTTCTCTCAATATTATGTAAGATTACGACAATAAAAATCAATTTTGTTACTCATTTTTATCCCAAATGAGTTCATTAAAATCGACACAAATTTTGTTTTTATAAATAAACCTTTTTTTTAAATAATTTTTTGTGTAATTATAGCGAAAGTGTTTGCATTTCATAAGAATGTCATCAAAAGTGATGGTGTTTTGAGATATTCACTGAAAATCACTTAACATTTAATTACTGTTTTCAACGCATTTGTCGCTCAATTCGTTTCTGAAGTGAAGACTAATCTTAAATAAAATCAAAATTAATTTTATAGCAAATCAATGATAAATATTAAACTCTGAATAACCGGTTGTGAAGTGAACTGAATTTGATTCAATCGTTTGCTTTTTATTGAAATCTCAGTCAAATCCTTATTAAGAAAACTATTAAAATGTCTGTAAAAATGTTTTCTCGAAAAATAAATTCAATTTCATTAATAAATAATTTAATTAAAAATCAAAGAAGTATTTCCACTACTAATGCATTGAAAGCACAGGTATTTCCTTCTGGTCTTCCATTTGTTTATCAACCGATTGAAGCCTTTAATCGTTTTCCTATTAGATGACAGTTAGAGATGCCCTCAACAGTGCAATGGATGAGGAAATGGAAAGGGATGAGTCTGTCTTCCTCTTAGGCGAAGAGGTGGCTCAATATGACGGCGCCTATAAGATAAGCCGAGGCCTGTGGAAGAAGTTCGGCGACAAACGAGTTATCGATACCCCGATCACAGAACTTGGTTTTGGGGGCATTGCTGTCGGCGCGGCGATGGTCTGCACTCCTTTTCCAATTGCAATCAATTTATTAAAATGTGTTTATTTTGAGGAAAGGCTGGACTCCGACCGATCTGTGAGTTCATGACATTCAACTTTGCGATGCAAGCCATCGATCAGATCATAAATTCTGCCGCAAAGACATACTATATGTCCGCCGGAACGGTATGTCATTTAGATCTGTATTTTCCTCAGACAATTGACATCCCTTTCCAATAGGTGGCCGTTCCTATCGTTTTTCGCGGTCCAAACGGTGCGGCGTCGGGAGTAGCGGCTCAACACTCGCAATGTTTCGGCGCCTGGTATTCGAACTGTCCCGGTCTTAAAGTAATTTCTCCTTATTCTGCCGAAGACTGTAGGGGTCTATTGAAGGCTGCGATCAGAGATCCCGATCCGGTGGTGTTCCTCGAAAATGAATTAGTTTACGGACAGGCTTTTGAAGTCTCAGAAGAAGTCAAATCAAAGGACTTTGTGTTACCGATAGGAAAGGCAAAGATTGAAAGACCGGGGGATAGGATAACATTAGTGGCCCACTCCAAGGCTGTCCAAACATGTCTCGAAGCCGCACAAGAGTTGGCTTCCGCTGGTGTTGAGGCCGAAGTCATTAATTTAAGATCTTTGAGACCTTTAGACGAAGAGACAATCATTAGATCTGTAATGAAAACAAATAATTTGGTGACAGTAGAGGGCGGGTGGCCTTCAAGTGGTATCGGCGCTGAAGTTTGCGCCCGAATTATAGAAAGTAAGCCTATCTTTCAATTAGATAATAGGTTTTAAACATTTGTCTGTTCAGGTCCTGCTTTTGATTACTTGGACGCTCCCGTAGTTCGTGTGACCGGTGCTGACGTTCCGATGCCATACACTAAATCATTAGAAGTGTTAGCACTGCCACAAAGTAGTGATGTCGTTCTCGCCGTCAAAAAAGTGCTTAATATTCAATAATTAGGACAACTAGTCATCCAATTAACGAAATTCGGTTTCAATTGACTTTTTCTGCCATAAAAGCTATCGATTTCTTCAACAAATTCTAAGAAACTTTGGTTTTTCGGTTTTTAAGACTCATCGATACAAATGATCGTTGATTTTGATTAAAATTGTATTAAAATTCTATTAAATTGTTTTTGTTTTTTGTTAAGTCAGCGATACTTCTCTAAGAATCACTAAATTTATTAAATTAATTGCTTTTAACTAAATTTGTAGATATAATCAGATTTCGGTTTATTATTCTTTTCATTAATTTATTTTTAGACAAAAGTCTTTACATTTTTCGAATCAATAAATACACGAATTATTCGGAAAAATGCATTTTATTTCAAATGGAAAGCACTTCAAAAATCCATGGAAATTAACTCAACAATAAGTGTCGACTAATTTTACTCTAATTTAACTGTTTTTTTTAATGAGGGAAATCCAATGAAGGGAAAGCCCTTCAATTCAACAATTGTCCAAAATGGGAAAACCTCTTGGTTTGAATGATCGCTGTTTTGGTAAATTGAAGACGAGATCAGTTCCAATGGACTCCATATTTAGTTTGAATTTTTATTTGAGATGTGTTTGAATCAAATTTATTGGAAAACAATTTATTTTCACATAAATTATAGGTTTTTAGAATTGAATACAAAATTAAATTTTAAGAATCAAAACACTGAATAAAATAAGTAATAAATTACATAAAACTTAAGAATATTTGGATAAAAATAATTTTGTGACTCTTTTTAATTGTCTTCAATTGTTATAAATTATTTGAATCAAATGTCAATCAACCAAAGGTTGTGCCATATCTTCGTCTTCAGCGGAATCATTGGCTCTGTTCTGTTTGAGTTCAAATAAATGACAGGCTTTGGTCACTAAATCATTAAACTCTTCAGGTTTGTCGGCGTAGACGTGATGTCCTGAGCCCTGAATCACCTCAACGTTGACTCTGTCTCCCAATAAATATTTGGTTTGAAAGCCGGGCTGTCTATCAATCCAAGAACGGGATCCATATATAAAAGTAATGTCAATATTTGGATGCAATTCAGTGATTCTATCAATCATTGGATTTTTAGCCCAACCCAAACCCGTGGACAGGGATTTGAAGGCAATTTCTCCGCTGGGATTGGGCTGTGCGTTACAGTGATAGATATATTCGAGGAAACACTCGGCATTTCCCTCTCCGGCCAGCTTTTCGAACTTCCGTCTGAGATCAGGCCTTAATTTGTAGACAAGTTTGGGACCCCAGGGACCGGCAGCTCGAAGCCCGGCCAGAGGTGTGAACATTGTTATCATTTTTGCCACCATTTTTACCCAAAGAGGTTTTGGATAATTGTGTTGATTTAGCTGTTGATTCATTTGCGCGGAAGGCATTCCCCACGGATCCGCTAAAATCAAATGCGCCACTCGTTCCGGATATTGTAAGGCATACGATGCGGCCAAATATGCGCCGAACGAATGGCCTAAAAGAATAAACTTCTCGTTGAGACCGACTTTGGTTCGCCACCGCTCTATGCTTTCCGTCAATTCAAGTTCGGCGCCTTCAGAGGTGTCAAACATTGGTCGCGAACTTTTGCCGAAACCCAATAAATCAAAGGCAAAGATCTTTCGGTTCGTATTTGAGAGCGAATCCAAATTCAAAGACCAGAGACCAACGGCTGACGCAAAGCCATGGATTAATACTAATGGAGTTCTCTCGCTTTGGTTGAGGTTATCGTCTGTTGATGTTGTCGTAGTTGTCGTCTTTGGAATCTCTAGTGTCCAGATTTTATTGTTGTCGAGACCCCAACCGCTCCCAATATCAACAAAATAGGTTCTGAACGGACTCTTGAGGACTGAATTACAACAAATTAATGAGGAAATGGTTTGAAATGAAATAAATAAATGTTTGTTTACATGAAAGGACCCGATTCTCCGCGGCGTCCAACTCGTGTGAAGAGGTGGGTCGCCATCGGAACCAATTGGAAACTCGGCTTTTGATCCGATTATAAGAATTAGTGAAATGAGAAACAAAGTAATTGATGAGCGAAACACTCGTTATTAACACTACTTCTCTACTAATCATAATTATTGTCTATTTATTGATTACTCAACCAATTAGTGGTTTAACTGACTCTTCGTTTAATTGATTTGTTTTCAACGAATTACACAATCAATTAAATTGAGTCTAAAATACAAATATAAGGATTGAAAGTAAAATTTAGTCTAAATATCGTCGTTTGGATCAGACCTTGAATTTGTCAACATTTCATCACTACTGGTATTGTCTTTCAAAATGATTTCAGATGTAGTCATCGTTTCAGACAAAGACAGTCGAAGTGAACGCAAAGATAAATATTTACTTTTGGAAAATATCTGTAGTTTTCTCATAAAACTTCTGATTATTTATTACACAGAAAATAAATTACACAAAAAGTCACAAAAATTTGGGTTTCGCTCCACTTTTGTCGTCAAAATCTATTAGTTTTTGCGATTTCTCACAAATTGGTTGAAAACTCATTAAACCAAAAGTCTTGTGAGTACTCAAAGTGCAAGAATTCAGTACACATTCACCCGAAGAATGGCTTCAATGGCATTGAAATTAATCATCAAAATTATTCTACGTTTCCATACAATCACTCAATTCATTAGTTTCTGAGTATATTAACACAAAATCATTGAAACTTTTGCAACAAATATATATTTGAAATCAATTCTTAAACCAGAGTTTAGTTGACATCAATTGTTTGAGAATTTAGTTCAGAATAAAGAGTTTCTGACATTTGAGCCAAAACTCGACTTATTTTCGGTTTTAAATGGATTTCAATGGATTTGCACTTTATTTGCACTTTGAGTCTCTTGTGATGCAATCACTACTCAATAGTCAAGAATTGCGTCAATAGCTTCAGCCAATCGTCCCATACCTTTCCCATAATGATTATACGTTTGCTATACCTGCTATACCTCATATACCTGTCTCATTATCTCAACCTTTCAAGACATTCAAGACTCATTTCTAATCAAAACCGAGATTTTTATGAATATTTTTAAGTATATTATTTACTTTTCAATCAGTTTCATAAATGAGCAATGTAAATTTGTACATCAATTAGACACGCAATTACACAATGACAATGGTAACAAGCAACATTAGACATGTGATACAGAATGTGTACCTCGGATTATTTCCGGTTGTTTTTAGCATCAACCTCAGGTTGTCCAACATGGTCCTTTCAACTTATTAGTCTTTTAAGCAAATTTATCTTGTAACAATCGACAATGTAACTGTACACTGTAAAAATATAATTAATAAGGGCATGGTTATGACCAAGTTCATGTGATCAATCAGTGTTATTGAGGGTCAAATTAATGTCAAAAAAGATTGTAATTAACATCACTTTTGAAATATTAGTGAACTTTAAAATAGAATTCACTGACAAATAAAATGTAACAAAATCTGAGCCAAACATGTATTTGATAATTGAATTTTGTCATCAAACTAATAGAAACCCTGAAGAACCAAAATTAACGAGAAAAACATCCTTGGTCCTTCTAATTCAGAGATCAATTAAATGAATTTATACGAAGAAAATCAATTAGGAGTGAAATTCTGTGAATTCCCAGAATTCACTGAAATATAGAATTATTTGTAACACTATTTGTGAAGAGTTGTGAGTATTGACTGACTCTCTGTTATTGAGTTCAGTAAATGAAAAGTGAAGTGAAGTGAAGTCAAAACAACAAACAATTCAATTATTTTCATATTAATTATCTATTAATGGCTTAATATTTCAAACAATGAGTAATAAGAGATCTCACGATGACTTAGAATATGAGTCAACGGTTCCCAAAAGAAAGTTGGATGAAATTTCATTGATATCGCAATCGGAGTCACATTCATCGCAGACCAAACATCAAAGTGAATCACAGACACAATCAACGACCACAACGAGCACCACATCGACCAATACAGAGGATACGGAGGACAGCAAACGACACGAATATGTCGGCCCTTTTGATTTGGGTGAGTCTATGGACTGCGAAACGACACAATTTTCAGCCAACGGCACAGGAATTAAGGCCAACAGTGAGGCCATTGAGTCCGACGATGAGGACGACTACGACACGGATCCGGACATAATTATTCCATATTTGAATCGCTTTCAAGAGTCATATCAGTCGAGTCTAAGCATATATTCTTCGCGTTTGGAGAAACTGGAGTTAAGCGATGCCCTAAAGTGTACCAACGATTTGTTTGCCGTCGCTATCGATAACTATATGAAAGAACACAACGGTTTCGCTCACAACACACAAATCGATTTGTCGGGCGTTCAGAACGTGAGACGAGAGTTCGACCAATTGCTGGTCGGATCACAAATCGGTTCACAAAACTGCCATCAATTGAGTTCCAATTCAGAGAATACTAACACTAATTGGAGTTATAGTAAAACCGATACTAACAGTGAATCTGTTGACGGCTTGTCATTAGATTACACCTCTTTTTGTTATATATTTGACGACAAATTGGCAAAAGTTATATCATTTATGTGTAGAATAGAGTCAAAGATCTGTTCAGAGATGAAATCGATTTACGAGTCCTACGAAAAACTCTTATCGGATCTGATTCTGATTGAGTACAGACTGGGGATAATCATCGAAATGTTTCACCACATGACAGACATCGAGCCCCAGAAGTTCCTGCCGTCGCTGCCATATATACAAAACGTTCCCGATTTGATCGGTTATATCAATAGTCTCTATGACGAGGAGAATGAGCTCCAAATCAAAGACGAGTCATCTAACGAACGAATGCAGGCTATTGTCAATCAGTTCCGAGCGATGCACAAAAGGATAAGGGATGCTATGGACGGCCTCCACGCCCTCTCCTGCATCATAATGGAGAAGAAGACAGAAGTGATCGATAGAGTCCACACATTCTACAAAAAGGCCGAACAGATCTTCTTCTCCGAGCCTTCATATATGTTCCAAACCAAAGACAATACCACTCGTTGTCTGTAAACAAATTCATAACTCAATCAATGCTTTCGATCAATAATTTAATGACATTTCGTTTGAAACAAAACTCAAGACTTGTTTAATATTGTGTTTAAATTTAATTTTATTTTTCGCTATTTTTTGTCGATATTTGATATATATTTCGCTTTTCTTTTGCTGTCGTTTTTGTATTTTATTTTCTATAAAATGATTAGAATTTTGAATACTTTTGTCTGATTTCTTGATTACAATTGTAATGCTCTCAAAGGGCAGACATAACTCTGCATTAGTTATCCCATAATATATGGCAAATGTCTTCAAACAAATTATATTTGATTTTAAAATACTTCAAAAATTAGTCAATTTATTGGTTTCTCTTTTTCTGATTTTTGGCTTTAATTTGATTTAATGTTTGATATAATGTTTGGCCAAAAATGTGTTTAATTCGATATTTAATTTGATTGTTATCTCAATAATTGATTACTTCATAGAAATTAATTAAATCTCAAATCATTTGATTGTTTTTAATAAATCGTTTGATTTCTTCTATCGTTTTATTGATTAAAAAGAATTTTCAGAAATAGTTTTTAACTAATTTCAGAATTTCATATCTCTTGGGATCAGTTGTTTCCAAATGAATATTCTGTTCGTCAGAAGGCATTAAATGCCAACAGACTTCTGCCCTCATTCTGTGTCTTCTTAGCCTTCAGTCTACTGTTAATCAATTATTTGTCTAAAAGGCGACAATTGTGTCAATTCTGAGATTTTTTCTAAAATTAATGTCTTCTATTCTGTGCAGAAGTGATGAACAACTGTGAGGTGAGTCCATTCAGAATCACAACTTGTGAGCGAATATGACGTCACTCACAGCGCATGAGTTGACACACTATTAAAGGTTTGATTAAATGTAAACAAAGTTTAAATATTTTCCACTAATTTTGAGTCAAGTTTTCTCTTATTTTATTGAATTTTACTAAAAGGTGTGAAATGGGTTTAAATAAAAAAATAGATTCAAAATCACTTTACAAAAAAGTGTTGAAAAAATCAGTGGATTCCAAAATGTCTGATGAGTCGAAACTGATCCGAATTCAAGAAGTCGTTGAATATATCACTTCTTATTTTATGCGAAGATTTAATCGTCAGCTGACTGCTACTGATGGGTAAGTATTTTTGAAAACTTTACAAAATATAAAATAAATTATATCCAAAATTAGAGACTATTTTGAGTTAAGAAGCAATTTAAGTGATTTACTGCCCGATCATTACCAATATCGCCAACATTTAAGACCCAATCAGGGGTTTACTGACTTCGATGTCGCCACTCGTTTAAGGTCTTTCATTCAACAATTGTTGAATTCTTCTCAGGAGAACAAGTAATTAATTGATTGAATTGAGCGTTGATTTTGAGTATTTTTTATTTTAAATTAAACATTATTTTACAGTGTCTTCAATATAAGGATTATTGAGATATTCAACAAATATAATTGGATCGCAATGTTTAGTCAACAGATTGTCCAATACTCCGACTCTTCCAGCAGTTCCAGCTCTTCAGGCCCTCCCTCCCACTGATTTAGTTGTAATGCACTCAAAATGCAGACATAACTCCGCATTACTTATCCCACAATATAAGGCAAATGTCTTCAAACAAATTATATTTGATTTTAAAATACTTCAAAGATTAATCAATTTATTGGTTTCTCTTTTTCTGTTTTTTGGCTTTAATTTGATTTAATGTTTGATATAATGTTTGGCCAAAAATGTTTTTAATTCGATATTTGATTTGATTGTTATCTCAATAATTGATTACTTAATAGAAAGTAAATCTCAAATCATTTGATTGTTTTAATAAATCGTTTAATTTCTTCAATAGTTTTGTTGATAAAAAGAAATTTTCAGAAATAGTTTTGAACTAATTTCAAAATTTCATTAAAAGTAAAAATTGTTTTTTTCGACTTTTATTTGATTTTCAATTCCAACAGTTGTTTAAACATAAGATAAATAATTTCCTCCAATGAATGCAAAATTTTTTAAATAGTTTACTGAAAAGCGACCGAATGTCGAATAAAAGACAATTTTTTTATATTAAATATTTATTTAAATATCAATAAATGAAATAAAAACCTTTGACTCTAAAGATATTCACAAATTAAATGAGAATTTATGGAAAAAATAGTATAAAATGTATTAAACAATAGAAGAAAGGGTTTGGAATAAATAGAGGAAAGGCTGACAACAGATTCTTAGACCATATTTTGGTTGTCAGGAGATTCCGGTTCGAAACTGATGTCAATGAGTTCCGCGTCGTCGTCACTGTTGTGACAGTTCTCCACATTTTGTTGGTTGGGATGACTGTCCGACTGAGCGAACGCTAGGATCACATCATTAGGAGAGGGGTTGTGCTTCAGTTGTCTGACCCGATGCATGATTAGAAAGTTGTCGGTCACCCAAAATATCAACACATTTACGAAGAATGGAATCACAAGAATAACAATAATTATCTCCATTTGTCTGTTCAAGAATTTAGAGATCGGCCACAGAAGGAGGGCTCGGATGTGGACCCAAAACTCGAACATCAGTAACAACGTTATGACTAACTTCTCGATTAAGACGATCACAATATATGCCAAACACTGTATTAACCAATTCTTGAGGACTGGTTTCGGTTTCCCGTATTCACCAAAAATCAAATAATGAAAGTTATTCTTAACGGCCATCCATTCCGTCAAACGTATCAAAAGCCATAACAATAGTAAACCAATGGAAGAGTCCAACAGAAAAGTTATTATATATCTGAACAACAGATTCACAAATCAATTGACAATTATTGGCACTTAATTTCAATCTTTGACTCACAAAGTGCACGGGTCCTGACCTTCGACCAGTTCGGCCAAAATTATATTAGAAAAGTGGACAACAATAGCGCCGAAGCCCTGTTTGGATGTGTCGAACAGCCATATAATCCAAGACCGACGATATCGTTGTGGTTCGCAAAACCTTTTAACTGATTTCATTTGATTAGAATCACTCGAATTCAACGATAATTCAAATTAAATACCGATAAGACAGGCGAAGGCAATGGCGGCCAACAAGAACTGAACGGTCCATCCATAGGAGGAGGTCAGTGACCCGTGTCGGCAGTGACTCAATTCGCCATTTGTTGAAGACATCATTAAAGCTAAAGACTTGGTTTACGATAAAATGCCATAAATAAGACTAGAGTTAAATCAGATCTCTTCGAAGGTAAACAACAATTAACTATCTTTTGGTTCGACTGAAGAAGACTTTTGTATCCATTGGTCACATGATTTGCAATCGGAATGAGTTGAGTCCAAAATCGATGATTAGTTTATTTGAGCAAAATTTTCAGACATTCATTCAATTCAATGGTGTTTTCAATCAAAGAACTCAAATGAGTATTAAATCAAATATTTGGTTAACATTTAGAGCAGTGTTTGAAAACTGAGTGCAAATTGTCTGCAATCCTCTCAATGTGTTCACTGCGCAGGACTTCCCTTCCTCTGCATTACATAACCAAAATTCTGGTCGACAAAATTCAACCATGCTTATTGAACTTCCTCAATCAGCAAAATACCCGGTTATAGACGAATATCCTGTTCTCTATTCAGTAATTCAAAGTTAATTTCAATTATAAATCATTGAAAACTTTTTTTTTTTAATTGACTTATAGTTTGATTTTAATATTCATTTGAATTCAGGAATAATAGAAACAATTGAATAGTTTTGAGGAAAATATTAATTAAAGGAAAACTAATTTCGGATAAAAATTGGGGGAAAACTCAAAAATAAAGACTTATTAAAAATAAATGAGAAGTTCTTTAAAATAAAAACAAATGAAAGGAATTTCGATTATTTTTAAACAAAAGGGAAATCATTTCATCAAAGCCTTGACCACTGCCTTAGCGTTCAATTGCTTCAAATCGCGATAAGTCTGTCCGACGCCTACGAACACAATCGGCTGTCCAGTGATGTAAGTCATAGATATGGCGGCGCCCACCTGATCATCGATTGTATCGAATTTTGTCAAAACGATGCCATTTATAGCCGAAGAGTTAGAGGTTACGCCTCGACAGCCGTTGTCCAGAAGGGATCGGTTGAAATTCATGAGTTGATCCACAGCTTCATTGCCTACAAGTGCTTCGCCAACGAAAAGAGTCAAATCCGGTTCATTTATTTTAATCAATTTCGCCAATTGTTTCATCAGAGGTTCGTTTCCCTGCATCCGTCCGGCGGTGTCCACCAGACAGCACTTATATCCCGCAGTTCGGGCGTAGTTTATACCCTCCATAGCAATGGCGGCGCTGTCTTTGCCGTAACCCTTTTCAAACAAATCAATCTTCGATTTGCCGTCTTTTTCGTGTATATTCTTGAGAGCAGTGATGTGCGTTCGGAGCTGTTCGATAGCACCGGCTCTGAATGTATCGCAAGCGATGACCAGCACTGGAACGTCGTTCACAATCAGCCAATTTGCGATTTTCGCCAAATTAGTCGACTTTCCGACGCCATTCACTCCACAAAAGGTGATAACAAAAGGGGAAGACTTGGCCCTCACGTCACGCAATATATTGATATTTCTGTTTGGACTCAGAATACGTAGGATTGAGTCCTCCAAAGCGTTTCGAACAAAACTCTTGAGTCCTATCCAAGTGTTGACCTGTTGTCCCTCCAGTTTAGTGCCAACGCTTTCACATAATTTGGTGGCGATCTCTGAGGCCACGTTCTTAGCGATCAAATGGTCTTTCAATTGACTCAGAATCGGTTCCAAATCAGCGGAAGTCAACGCTTTGTTGTATTTAAAAGTATTCAAAAACGATCCAAAAATAGAAGTCTTGGGTTTGGCTGACTTCAGTTCTTCCTCCTCTTCATCGTCTTCTTCGTCCTCGACCTCAAACTCGAGGTCGGGCTGCATATCAATGTTCTCATAATTAGCCGAATCTTCAGCATTGGCTAAATTTTTGGCCACCGATGACGAGTTAATGCCATTCATATCGGATTCGTCTACCTTTTTGCTGAAATCGAGGTTTTGGTCAGTCTTTCCCCCCAACTCCCAGACGCGTTTGCCCTTCTCTTTCTTCACCGGTTCCTTTTTGACCACTTTCTTGGCTTTGGGTGAAGTCGTACTTTTGGCCGCCATTTGTGTCAACTTTTTCAATATATCCGTCTGACTGTTCGCCTGACCATTGCTTTTAACTTTATCTTCAGCTTTAGGAGTGGGCTCTTCTTTAGGCGGAACCGGTTTCGAGGGCTTCACAATCATAGAGGCGACCGTTTTCTTGGATTTGAGGCTCTGGTCATAACTTCTCATTTCGTTTTGGCTCTGATTTGTTTGCAATTTATAACTGATTTCATAACTCTTTTTAAACTCAGACTCGAAGTCAATAACATTAGTCGATAACAAAGTATTTAAATAATTTTTAGTATCAAAACTCGATTCCTTTCCTCTCGAAGGGACAGACCGTTGGCCAGACGTGAGCAACACTTTTCTCAAATCGTAGTCTTGGTATTTGTCTCTGAAGGCTAACTGTATTTGGTCTAAGAATTTGTCGATATAGGAAAGGGATAGCATTTTCTGATAGCCGACGACAAATACCAGTTCGAACTCATTGTCCAATCGGTACTGAAGGGCCACAGAGTCGGTGCTGAACGTCTCCATACGGTCCTCGAGAATCACATTCTTTATAAGTTTATTGATATAACCATTCATTCCATTAATGGTTTGGTTAACGGTTGCGAACAATACTATTCCAGACTTACTGAAGATAACGAAGAAGTCCAACATTTTTATCTGATTCAAAGACAAACAGACAATCAATAAATCGATTGGAAAACAACTGAAAAACAAAAGTGTTGTCACAAAACCATTGATTGATAATTGACTCAAATGAGGCCAAAAATCAATAAAATTAAAATATGAGACTTACCGTCGATTAACGGATTAATCAGATTTGGAATGAATTAAGTTTTGGATCAATTGAATTGACGACAATCGCAATGATGTGTACTCTCGATGACTGAAATACTGTTTCAGTGTTTGTGTCAGAGTTTGTCTGTTTGTGTTTGCAATGCGTGTCGAGTCATATGACTCTATTTGTGCCACATTTCACTCAACGGCAGCCAATCACAGGAGAGAACCAAACATTGATTGCGTCAAACAATTCATTAAATAAATTCCTATCGATTACCGTTTTGTCGGTTTTCTCTTCGGATTCTTCTTTCAATTTGTCTCATATTTATTGAATCAATAAAATTGATCTTTTATTTCAATTGCTCTTCAAAAACACGTTTCCAGTGTTGAAAGAATAAATTTAAGACCTAGATTATTTCAATGGTCTCCAACTGGCAGCAATCTCACCCATTTTCAAGGATCTCACCAATTCTAATTTAGGGCAATAGGGTAGAACCTAAGGGAACAGGGCTTCGAATCTAGGGCAAAATACGGAGCTTTGAGTCTAGAGGAGCCCAATTCCTTTTGGTTTGTCCTTGCCCATCCCTGGTCTTAATCATCAAACAAGGCCCGAGTCTAGGAATTAATACTGAAGTGATATTAATCTACAGTAACTGTATAACTGTTATAAGAAAGATATTAAATTAACTTGGCTTAAATTCATTTTCTTCAAAGACATAATGTTGAACTTTTTCAAACTTTTACCCTGCTCTCACTTTCAAAAACTAAATATTTATAGTTTACATTAATTTTACTTTTAGCGGAAAAAACATTCTATTCTATGGATTCAGATGACTCTAGTTTTACAGAAAGGCAAATAGACTGAGGGGTAGTAGACTGAGGGGTAGTAGACTGAGGGGTAGCCCTCCATTACTAAAACAATAAATTTATTTTTTTAACTTTAGAATTTGAGGTAATATTGGTTTTAAATTCAGCAAGAATATTTTCTAAACATTTTAGGCTGATTTTCTAAGGTGTGTAAGATGTCTAAATTAGTGATTTAAAACACCTGGCTCACATTTCAATTGATATACCAATTTAAAACTACAAAAATAAAAGTTATCATGCTCAACCAAGATTAGATTAGATGATGTCTAATATGAATGATTGCATTTTTGTTTCATAAGAAAAAATGTGTTCCCATTACTGATGCAATACTTTCACAGCTTTACATTCATAGCGATAGTCACTGAAAGACATCTCTTTTACGCTAAAAAACATTTGATTTCTTTCTTGAATTAGTTTTGAATCGGTTTAAGAAAAATTAATTTTATTAATCAATTGATTCAAATCAGAGGTAATTATTTAAAACATATAAAATAACTATAATTAGAGCCAAATATAAGGTATGAAAAGGGCCTAAAAGTGGGACACATGTCGACAAACAATCAAATGCCGTATTGAAGACAATTATTTCATTGAATTTTAATATTTAGTGATTTGATATCCAATTGATTTGATTTTTGCTGATTTATAAGCGATGGTGACTCCCGTTCCCGAGACCATAGACTTTGCCAAAGAAGAGGAAAATATTTTACAGCTATGGAAACGATTGGACGCGTTTAAGACATGTCTGAAACAAAGTGAAAACAAACCCCGATATGTGTTCTTCGATGGACCGCCTTTCGCCACAGGACTGCCTCATTACGGGCACATCCTGGCCGGCACCATCAAAGATATAGTTCCCCGATGGGCTCACATGAATGGCCATCACGTGGACCGTAGATTTGGTTGGGATTGTCACGGATTGCCCGTTGAATTTGAGATCGATAAGGCTCTTGGCATTAAAGGTCCCGAAGATGTCCACAAAATGGGAATTAAGACATATAACGACGAATGCCGTAAAATAGTTATGAGATATTCCGACGAATGGCGACAAATAATCACTCGAATGGGCCGATGGATAGACTTCGACAACGACTATAAGACTTTATACCCGACTTATATGGAGTCCGTTTGGTGGGTCTTCAAACAGATCCACAACAAGGGTCTGGTCTATCGGGGCGTCAAAGTTATGCCGTATTCGAGTGCGTGCAACACTCCGTTGTCTAACTTCGAAAGCGGACAAAACTACAAAGAAGTGGTCGATCCGGCAGTTATTGTAAGCTTTCCTTTGGATGAGTCGCCAGACGTCTCATTGATTGCGTGGACGACCACTCCGTGGACACTACCATCGAATCTGGCGCTTTGCGTCAACCCTGAGTTGGATTACGTTAAGGTCAAAGACAATAAAACAGAAGCCATTTATATTCTGATGGAATCCCGTCTGATATCGCTCTACAAAAAGCCCGAAGAATATACTGTTTTGGATAAGTTTAAGGGACGGACTCTTGAGAAGAAGACTTACAAACCGATGTTTCCTTTCTTCGAGAAACTGAAACAAAACGGAGCGTTCATTGTTTGTTGCGATACATTCGTCACTTCCGAGTCGGGAACAGGTGTCGTACATTCGGCTCCATATTTCGGTGAAGACGACTATCGCGTCGCACTCAACAACGGAGTTATTAAAAAAGACGGGGATATAGTCTGTCCTGTCGACGCCAACTGTCGGTTCACAGAACCGGTGACCAACTATTTGGGACAATTCGTCAAAGACGCCGATAAGAACATAATTAAAGATCTTAAGACTATGGGACGACTGGTCAACAGCAGCACAGTTAAGCACAGTTACCCCTTTTGCTGGCGTTCGGAGACGCCCCTCATTTATAGAGCTGTTCCCTCTTGGTTTATAAGAGTTGAACAAATGTCTAAATCCCTTCTGGAAGCGAATCAAATGACTTATTGGGTGCCAGACTTCGTCAAAGAGAAACGATTCGGAAATTGGCTGAAAGAGGCGCGCGATTGGGCCGTCTCTAGAAACAGATATTGGGGAACTCCTATTCCTCTTTGGGTCAGCGATGATGGAGAAGAAGTTGTTTGTATCGGTTCTATTGCTGAATTGGAACAACTGAGTGGACAGAAAGTGAGTGATTTGCACCGGGAGTCCGTCGATTCAATCAAAATTCCGTCTCAAACGGGAAAAGGAATGTTGAGTCGAGTGACCGAAGTGTTTGACTGTTGGTTCGAAAGCGGTTCTATGCCTTACGCTCAGTCACACTATCCCTTCGAGAATCGTAAACAATTCGAAGACAATTTTCCCGCAGATTTTGTTGCCGAAGGAGTGGATCAAACCCGGGGCTGGTTCTACACAATGTTAGCTCTGTCTACAATCCTGTTCGGCAGACCTCCTTTTAAGAACCTGATCGTCAATGGATTGATATTGGCGTCTGATGGCCAGAAAATGAGTAAAAGTAAGAAGAATTATCCGGATCCTCTGGATGTGGTCAATAAGTTCGGCGCCGACGCTCTCAGACTTTATTTAATAAACTCACCAGTGGTCAGAGCAGAAAATCTCCGGTTCCGTGAGGAAGGAGTTAGAGATATATTGAAGGAAGTGTTTCTACCATGGTACAACGCCTACCGCTTCTTAGTTCAGAACATCGAATGGTTTGAAAAGGAAACAAAAGAGAAATTCGTTTACAACAAGCTTTTAGTCTTGGAATGTGATAACGTTATGGACAAATGGATCTCTTCCTTCACTCAAAGTCTCGTTCGGTTCGTCAAAACTGAGATGAAAGGTATGAGTCGTATGACATTTGCCTCTAATTACCTCTTTATTGATAATTGCTTTGAATTGGTCAGCATATCGTCTCTATACTGTTGTTCCCCGACTTATCAAATTCGTGGACAATCTGACCAATTGGTACGTAAGGATGAATAGAAAACGTCTGAAAGGAGATCAGGGCAAAGATGACGCCAATAAAGCCCTTCACACACTCTTCAGTGTTTTGATGACAATGATCGAAGTGATGGCGCCCTTCACTCCATTCCTCACTGAACTAATGTATCAGAACCTGAAGAATATAATTTCTGACCAAAAGGTTGAGGAAAGTGTTCACTATTTAATGCATTCTCCCGTTCGCGAAGAGATTATCGATGAAGTGGTTGAACGTCAGGTGACTCACATGCAAACTGTGGTCGAAATCGGTCGAGTGCTCAGAGATCGGAAGACATTACCGCTGAAGTATCCCTTACCTGATGTGGTGGTCGTCAGCAAAGATGAGACCGTTTTGAGTGACGTTCAAACTCTTCAACGATTTATTTCGAATGAACTCAATGTCAGAGAAATCATTGTCAGCACTGATAAAGACAAATATGGCATTCAATTGAAGGCCGAGCCCGACATCAAAGCACTCGGCCTTCGTCTCAGGAATGCATCAAAACCTGTAATTCAAGCCATCAGAGAGTTGTCTGACACGGAGTTACAAAAATATCAAAAGAATCCGAATGGCTTTGAAGTGGCCGGACATCGGTTAGAGGCCGGAGATATCCGAATACAATACACTTTCGGCGGTGATATGGCTTCTGAATTGTCGACCAAATATGAGGCCGATTCGATGGGCGATATTCTTGTCCTCTTGAATGTTGAACCCGACTCTGGTATGAAAGACGAAGGAATCGCTCGCGAAGTCATTAACCGAATTCAAAAACTGAGAAAAAAGGCACAACTCGTGCCCTCCGATGAGGTGACCGTCTATTATGCGACAGACAGTGAGGGAGAGTTACAACGAGTTATCAATCAGTTTAATGACTTGATTATAAACACACTGAAAGCACCCCTAAAGCCAATGCCTTTGCCTAACGGTCCCAATAAAGTGATTGAAGAAAAGCAAAAGATTAAAGAAGAAGAGATTGAATTAGTTATTGTCAGCCAAAGTCTTGTCCAGTAATCTAAACCCTATTTATAATCCAATTATATTATTATCTTTTATATAATTCACGCGATTATTGTTTAAAAACATTTAAACTCGTCTTTGATTTCAATAAATTTTTGTCTAATAATTCGAATCAAACTCTTGTGATGTCTGTGTCTGAGGGAATGGCTAATAATTTGCCAAAAGAAGGAATGACTAAGATTTCGACAAAAGTCAGAGTATTTAAGCCAAAAGCCATTGTCTTAGGATTTCACGGAACTATTGCAGACAGAGAATGGGAGGACCACTGCATTGTCCCTTATATTAGAGACAATTTGAAGGAATATCTGACTCAGAACTGGAATAACGATAACATCTCCCAATTGATCCCAAAGTTAAGACAGGAGTCATTCGATCAGCACTTTGTTTATGAGAACGATGAGTGTCCTCTCGTCGGTGAAGAAGAAGACGATCGCGAAGAACAGATCCTATCCATAAATGCGTTTCTTATTTGGCAAATGAATACTAAAAAGGAAACAAAAGACAGTAAACGGGTGTTTAAAATGGTTTGGGAGGACGGCCTCAATGGGCACAGAATCCGATTGCCTCTATTTGAAGACGTCGTTCCGGCGCTCAAAAAGTTTAAGGAATTTGGTGTTAAAATTGCATTGTTTTCATCATCTGATCAACAGATTTGCCGAAAACTCTTTGAAAACACCACAGAAGGAGATATTAATATATATTTTGACAATTGTTTCGATTTACAAACGGGTGGTTCCAAAGACATTGAATCGTTCAGAAAGATTGCAAACCAACTGAAAGTTGAGGCAAAAGATATTCTTTATGTCATAGATTATGGACAGAGTGCCAAATGTGCCAAAGAGTTGGGTTTTCAGTGTCTTCTCATTATTCGGCCCAATGTTAAGAAAATAAGAGAATATTATTTAATTCGTTTCAATCAAATCAGTTCTTTGATGGACATCGAGTTCGTCCAAAGACAATAAAATTTATTATTTTTGTCATTCAATTGAAAACTTTTAAATATTATCTTTTTTAATGATAACAATAACTGAATTTATAAAATAAATGATTCTAAATTGTCTAGGTCTTTTCAGAATTATCCAAATCACATAACTTAGTTGAGAGAGGAATGCTTTTATAGCTGAGAACATATGAGTAAAAGAGTATAAAAAGTGCCAAACAGTCTCCAAATAGTCTTCTTTCTTATCCATTGAAATATTTTTGTCAAAGAATTAATGGAATGTTTGCACTCTTCATAACAACTGTACTTTCGGGGAATAAAACCAATTAAAGCAATTGTGAGAAAATCTACATTTTTAAGCGTTAATACCGAGCAATTGAATGAGTTCTATCATTTAACACGAATTAGTAAGTTTTGCAAGCTCAAATATCTGGCATATTCCATATAATTGAGAATATATTTTCTTATATTCTGTTTTTGTTGTGAAATTCTGTGATTTAGTGTCACGTCTTCTATGAGTGAAGAGAAATATTTGTTTGCATTGAAGGCACGAATAGCGAGAAGTGTTTCGAGTGTTTGGAGTGTTTGCACAGAAAATGCATTCAATAATAAAACTCTGAATCCAATGAATGACTTCAACCAATGCCTAAGTATTAGTCATACGAATAATAATTGCATTAAAAACATAATAAAAAGATTTCATTAAATGATTTCAATGATAATTGTTTTCCGCTTTACGGACATAAAACATATGTGAAGTATATGTGAATCGAAGTGTCGTTTATATTACTTAATGCAAAAGATATCCTTTACTCAAATTATTGGTGCAATTAATCGGCTGTCAATCGATACCAACATTTCTTTCTCAAAATGTAAGTCAAAAACTGATTAATGAATTTTTTGTCAAAATATTTGCCTCAAAATGTATTTATCAGACAGTTTTCAAGTGTTTTGCGTCCATTTATTTGTCAGATAAGTCGACGATCTGTTTGTTTTGAGTGAAAGATCAGTTTGTCTGCTCTGTTTGGCACTGGTATTGATCAGTTGCCTCTCGCCTGCCATCCCTATAACTAGTGCTGTGCCTGAATTGTATGCATTCCTCGCATTCCTTTCACTGTTTGCTTGTATTTTATGCTTTTTTTTTATTTTCGCTTCACTTCAAGTTTTTCTCAATCTATGCCTCTATAGTAGAGTCTATGCAACTCTTGAAGTGAGGCACAGATAGGCTTTACTTTTGAAGTCCTTATCTTCGTTTCAAAAAAACTTTTAATTTATTGTTATTTTTCTTTTTTTCACTCTTTTATTACAATAAAATTGTTTTAGAATTGTCTGAAAACTTATTTTATTTTTGTTTCAAATTATTTAAATTTTGTTTTTATTTGTGTCTAATTAGTGTCGAGTTCTGACACCGAGCCTACTAATTGAGCTTGATCAAATTAAAACCCCATTGTGAGCCTCAATTTGAATGTGACAAAAAAAAATTTGAAAACTCTTGGATGAAAATAATGACATCTTTTTATTCGAAACGTTTTAATTGAAATTTTATTTATCAAAAGACAATTGCAATCGAAATAATGTCTTCAAATGGTTATCCTTCCATTTCGGACAACAGTTCCCCATTGGAAGTGCTCTCAAACGCGGCCGCACTCATCGAAAAGTCCAAAACTTTCGGTAATTATTATAATTTTGATTTTTCAAATATTTTGAGTCTTTTTTATGACTCAATATTTTTCTAAACATTGAATAGAAGTAAAAAAGCGAAAAATATTTTCTTCAAGAATTGTTCTCCTTTGAGAATAAGTGAATAAATTGCAAGTTCATTCATTTATCAGACTGATGGCCACTCTTGCACAACATTCCTATTATGTTGGGCTCAAAGTTTTAGTTATATTCATTTGAGAGGTGAATAATAACTCAGAATAATTGATATCTGGTTGACATTCAGGCGAAACAGTGTTTCGGTTGCAGTACAGGCCGTAAAAGTCTAATCTGAGGACTCGTTGTCAGCCCTTCGCTACAGAAACTGCGTTCAAGAGATGGGAATTATTTTAATTGCCTTTAAAAACAAAACTTTTAATTTTTGGTTAAATTTTTCTTATGATGTGTCACAACGTTTTGAACGCATAACTCGACAGACATTTGAATTATGATATGTCTCTCCAAATGTGTACTTAAAGTCTTATATCATAAGACAAATGATTATTAATGTTTAGAATCATTTCCTTTGCTTTTTTCATTTGAGCCCTTCAGGCATTTTTCGCGTTTTTGTGTTCATTCGTTTGACTCGAAAAATGCCACAGAATTTGACTCCGATATGAAGCCAGTGTTGACTCATCCCAATAGTGTCTTCTCGGCTCATATCATATCAAGTTTTAGTTTTAATAAGTAATGAAAATATTTGACATTTTGTTTTCAAACTGAGTTCTAGTTTTTCTATTTTTTCGATTCATTATTAATTGGCAATAATTGCTCTTATTTTCAGTTATTCAAAGAATTTGTTATTTCTGTAAAACTTGTGTAACAAAGTCTATGTCCTCATAAAAATTTTCTCAAAAATCAATTTACACTTAGGTTTGGGTGAGTTTTATAAATATATATTCGCCTCCTTTTTCGGTGACAGAGCAACAAATTCTTTGAATTTTTCCCATTCAACCAAAGTCTCTAATTTTCTTACGTTATAACAAATATAAGAAATATTTTCTCATTTGATTTAATGCAGAAAAAGTTATTCAAGAAATTAGTCATTCAATACATGAAACAAACTGTGTTTGAAAAAAGGGTATAATTATTACTCTTATTATTAGTTATAATTTATTAGCGAATGATTCGATTGGAAAAGTTTTTCTCCGATTTATTGATAAATTGCTTAAATATAAGCTAACAATAGTAGAGATAATTGGAATCATTTATAGTGAAAGCCTTACATTCGTTGAATTCAATTCATATGCCATTGATTTGAGTGAGAATTAAGTGTTGATCACTGAATGGAAAAGAACTGGAATTCATGGTTGGCTTCAGATTTGAGGCATTCATTATACCCAAAGATTTCAATAATAATAATAATAGTAATTCGTTCTAAACTCACGACTGATTTTCATAATTAACTCATTCTTTCTCTTCTATAGTCTTTTGAATTTTAAGTTTATCTTCAATGTTATATCTCTTTCTTCTCAATGTTATTCTGGTAGTGCTTTAGGGGATCGCATAACTCATACGCCAAGAATTTCTCGATTTTTGTATTGAAATTCTTGTCTTGTTTTCACTCATTTCTAACGCTTCTGAATATAATTCAGAAATTTATGGGTTTTTATGCCTTTTCTCGGCTTTTGTCTACTATTCAGATGAGATTTTTTTTTTCTCTAATAGTTTTGTTGTCTCTTTGAAAGAGTTTATTGACATTTTGAGTTCTGGTATCAATAAATTGGTGAACAGATATTTTTGTCAGTTGTGTTCATCTCAATTGGTTTCGATAACAAACCATTTCTATAATTAGATGTTTAATAAGCAATTGGTTTGAGTTCTGTTTTCAATCAAACATTCGATTCATTCTTCGCTCAAAATATGAAAATGAATTACATTTTTGTTTAGATTTGTTTATTTTGAATCAATTGAAGTCTGGTTACCACTAATTGTAGTTCAGAGCTAACAATGTGTCAGAATTTCCAAAATTGCTTTTTTCAATTCAAAACTTATTTGTGAACACAATTGAAGTTATTTTTCTCTCCACTTATAATCTCTCACTCTTTGAACGACTTCTCATTTCTCACGCGTTTCCTTCGGTTTCCTTTCGGTCTTAGACTGATAGATGAGATGACCGGACAGTCAGTCAGTCTGTGTTCACTACTATAAGAGCGTATATCGAGACCGGAGAGTGAGTCCCCTTAGGACACGTCCCGTTTAGTGCTGTTAGAGCTGTGCTTTTTAAGTACTTTTTATATAAGAAGGTCTTTCTTTAGAGTTTGACTCTCTTTCCTCAGTTTCGATCGGAACGAGAAAAAGGTGGGGAAACACAGTCTTGAGAATTGGTATTATTATTAAAGCGCAGAGTCTTGCTATGAGTGGCCCATAATGTGTGAAACATACTTATAAGACGTTGGATTCAATTCAGACCAAACACTGGTTTAGTGTCTGTTTTTCCCAGTTTTCTATTGCTTTGTTGTTCACATTTCTGAGATTTTTATTCGAGAAACAAATTATTTCAAAGTTTTCCCAATTATTAGTTACCATTGGTTTTGCTTTCTTCTAATGTTGACAATCGGTTTGATATTATTTTCGTTATTTCTTTTATTTTATGTCAACTTTTGTTAATGTTTTCCAACTTTTGAAACAAAACTTTTGTAATTTTGTTATTGAATTTTTATAAATGTTTTGTCAAAACTTGACTTAAGTTTTGATTTTTCTTTTTGGTTATGGTTTTCGCAATACTTATTCTAATCGTTTCTCAAATCACAGCTTTTGTGACTCACATAACAACTATTTTCAAAACTTTTTTCGTTTTTCTTTCGCACAAATCAATGAATATATTGATCAGTATTTTGAGAATTTAATCAATTTTTCGTCTCATTTCAACTTTGAATCAATTTTTTCAGATGAATTGCAAACAAAGTTTTCGAATACTATTAAGGAATTGCCGACAAAAGAGAATAAAATGAAGAGGAATAAAGACAGACGAGAATTAGCGCACAGCTCCAGCTTCAAGATAAAGGCCAGGAGTAGTTCGCCGTAAGTTTTATTATTCCTATTTTTATATGTTTTTTTGATTTTGTTTGTAATTTTAGACCAAATGACGAGCAGATGGTTTGCGACCGATCAGAGCACTCACTGTCCCCTAACTTTAGTCCGACGGTATTCACCAGAAATAGTGATTCGTCGGAAACAAATGGAAATAATCTGTCAAAAAATGCTCCACCAAGTTACTCTACTTATATTAGTCTTAGTCAAAGAGCAGCCGCCGAAAGGAATGGTCTACTCTCAGCATATCGGGGATCACCCTATCAACCAATCGATGGTACAAATTCCCCGTTAATAATAAGACGCAATAGTGATCCAAATTCACAGCAATCGACTCAGTCTTCTAGTGATTCAATGGTCGAAGACGAGGACAAACCCTTAGATATGAGTAATAAAAAGTACCGAAACCCGGATTTCAGTGAATCTCAATCGGGTTCCCCCTCGGAGTTGAGGTCAGACTCGTTGTTATCAAGAAGTCCCACAAATTCCTCTTCGCTGTCAAAAATGTTTGGCCAACAAATGATGAGACCGTCGGTCATCACTTGCGCCTCATCTTTGAAGAGCCAACCATTTGAGTCACCCCTCCCTTCGTCAGTTCAGTCATTGTCTCCGACCTCAAACTGTCAGAACTGTTGCACAAATGACGACCGATTTGGTGGCGTTGATACCGATCACAAAGCCTGCAAAAGACACCGAAGCAGACAGTTATTCGTTGCTGAAGAGGTCAGCGATCCGGTGATCGAAGAGCATTTCCGACGCTCTTTGGGTAAAGACTATTCGCAAATATTTTCCAACTCAACCAATAATAACTCCATTACTTATTCGGGTAATTATTCTTATCATTCATTCACTAATTGGGGTCTAATTCAAGTGGAGGTTAGTTCTCATCGGTTCTCACTCTACAAAATTGAGTGCAATTCCTATTCCTGAGACCGATAGGAGTCACCCACACATTGAATGATCACAAATAATCTGATATAAAGTTCATTCCATTAAAAGAAATGCAATTAAATGAGAATTTCATTGCTTTAGTTGACGACCACTTCGCCAAAGCATTGGGCGATACGTGGGTCAGACTCCAGAAGACCACCCGATTGGAAGAGAGCCCCCAACCAAATAATGCTCAAAGTATTGCTTCTTAAAGCTCTCAATCAATCAATTAATAGTTTTATTAGTTTTTTTTTATTAATTTTAATAATTAATTAATTAATAATGTTTTCATTTTTTTCCTTTTTTGACTGAAATGCAAATAATTTTAAAATCAATTTATTATTGAATTTTATTCATCTTTTATATGATATTTGTTTGAATGTTATTATAAAATAATAATAAGTATAATAAGTATTCAAAATATCTGTTTCGTTGAGTTTTGGGAATCAGTGGTCAGAGTTGTCGTCGTCTGAATCACTCAGAACCCAAATATCGTTTAAATCGGTTTCGTTGTGTAGTTGTGTTAATCCCGTCAGACCTGAGATATAATCGCAATCATTGAATGCTTTCAATAAAAAGTGGAAACCATTTTCGTTATACGCTTTGATTATCTGCAAAAAAGGAGATGAGTTGAGTTGAGCTCAAAAGTGGTAAAATTGTGGAATACGTGATCAGAACAGGCGCTGCATTTGTCGAACCGTTCGCTGGTAGGCATCAACTGTTGAAAACGCGATAAGAAGCCTCTGATCTGATGCGGTACTATTCCAAGCGCTGTCTCTACGTCGGTGTCGTCGCACTCGTCATAATTGACTACCAGTGCTGGCGCTTCACCACTAAGTCAAACATTATGTTTACAGAAAAACCAAAGAAGTACTGGATTTAGTGATACCGTAAAGGATGTTGAAGTACAGACACCATAAGCTCTACGGCCAGCCCTGAGGCCAACATCGAGACTCCAGGCCGGGTGACTGTGCACTGCTGGTCAAGAGTCCGATCTTTAGTTGACTGCAAAATAAAACAATTAAATGGAATATAATATAAATTGTGTTTAAATTCGTTAATTAATTAGAGATTAGTAGAGAACCAGTTTGTGGGGTATCACAGGTTTATGCGTTCCTCTCATTAATGCAAATATAATTAGATCTCAGAATTATTTCGGATTCAAAAGCGAGAAACAGTTCAGAAATTAGAGTCATTTGAGTTACAATTAAACTAAATTATATCTCAAGAGTTAGGTCTCTAATAAGCATTTCTATTATCCAAGAGTTTCGCCTCAATTACTCGACAATTGTCTCTCTAACAGGCGATGCCTTTAATTGCTTTTTAATGCCTATAATTCGTGCATTTTTTCTGCTCTTAAAACACGATTTCATTGAATTTGATGTATTATTAAAACAAAATTTTAAGTAATTAAATAAAATTCGAGAAAAGCTTATAATTTATTGTATTTAAGCGATTCCTAAATGAATTTACGGCTTATTTTATTTATTCACTTTTTATATAACAAAAATGCTTTCAATTGGCAACGAATTTGTTGATAATTAAAATCTAATCGCGTTTTGAATTATAAGTCCAAACATTTGTTGGATTATTCAAACAAATGGTTAAAAAACTTGTTTTTCCGCAAATGACTAATCATTAGATTCATTACTAATCACTGACTAATCACTGCTTCGAAAGTCTTTTGAAATAATTGATAGGATTTTGTTTCAAATATGCGATCAATGATTCATTTGTTTATAATTTCATAACTATTTTGCAAACTCTTGTTTAAACATTCAATTAAATCCTTGGAACAAATTAGACACCAATTGATTCTTATATAGATCATTGAGAGAAGGAGAGGGAGAGAAAGGGGAGAGAGGGGGAGAGATAGAGAGAGAGAGAGAGAGAATGATCTATCACAATCACAATAACAGTTTAATTTGGAAAATTCTAAGACAATGAGTGGACTTACATTTCCGGGGGCGACGACATCACTGCAGAAATAACAGCCTAACTCTGATCCGACGACTTTTCTGAACCTTCCAGTGTTAGGGTTAGTCGGGGGCCCAGAGATAGCACCAATAAGTCCTTCATTAGCTCCGTCCGCATAATTGCTTCTGACTCCATGTCTTTGGACAAGAAATGTGTCGAATCCGAGGGCGGCGTTGATTACAAGCTTTAAATAAGTTGTTATTAATTACTATTTCGCACAAAATTTTGATACTTTATTCTTGACGGACGACAAAACAGTGGGAAGCCATCGACTTTCCCGAGTGTCCATCAATAAGAATATGACATCATTTTCATCGATCAATTGGCTCAGAGTTTGAACATTTTTCTCCACTTTTTCAATCACTTGTTTGAGACAAATATAAGTATTGTTCAAAATTAAGCGAACATTAACTCATACAGTGATCGGGCACTCGATGTCCGGGCATTGGAATCGATAACTGAATGCCTTTGGAATTAACGTTTGGGAAGATTTGTTTGAGTGCTTCGGCGGCGGCCAAAGCCTTGTCTTTTCCCCCATTAAGACAGTCTTCAAACTTGAATAATGGCTGTCGAACAGGATTAGAGAACGAGACCTGAGAGTTGTCCACAAATGTGATATTCCTGACCCCCCAGGCCTTCAATTACAATGGTATTTAAATTAAAATATTTGCTTCGATTGTTATATTTGATTATTGAGTTGAATACCATTAATCCTCGTCCAACATAACAGCCGAGAGTACCCGAACCTAATATTAGGCAACGGGTGCTTACAATAGTTTCCAATTGGAGGGACGGCACTAAACGCCAACGCATAAGCTTAAGGTTCAAATCAACTGCATTTTCTGCTAAACGGGTCGGATCTAAGACATCGCTCAGGTCTACAGTTCGGGCCATAAGTTTGTTTTCATTCTTCTCCCAACCGACACATTCAATGGACTCGAGGTCTGCCACTGGACTCGACTCTAACTTTATTTCTAATAATAAACTATTTTTCACTGATTTTTCTCGAAGTCTTATCGCAAGAACTGAACAAAAATTGAGATTAAATTTGTGGCAAATGAGTGCCAAATAGTTCCTTAGGGGCCAACCCGGGTATTCATCACTACTACTCGAATCAGAAAACGAGAAATAGATCTAAAGTCAGATAAAATCTAAATTAAAACTAAATATTTGTAAAATTATCCCAAAGTCTATACCTTTCCCTTTTGTTCATTGAGAACAGAATATTCTTTAATGGAATGGACTGTCACTTCAGAATCGGTGACAAAGACTAAAAAATATGTTTTGTTCTTATCGTCTAATTTGGTGGCGATTTCTGAATACAATCTTTTAATCTAATGAATGAAAATTAATTTAAAGAAAAACCAATTCAATGAGAAGTGACTCACATTGTCTTCACTCCAAATATTGGACAATAATTTTGGCGAATCGTTACTTAAATAAGATTTAGAGGGAAAACAAAGTCCGGGAAAAGCGAACCAATAATTAAATTTATATTTCTTGAGATCCTGTTTAGTGAATCAGTAATCGAGGCATAAATTATATTTCAATTGATATCAGACTCACCGCATAGACTAATAGCAAAAACTTTGACAACGATTTAGAAATATCTTCAACAGTATTCTCTTGGCTTATATTCTTCCAGATCTTGAGAACAGTTATTTGAGTGATAATTATTTGAACTTCAATTCAATTGATTACCTCTTTTCCCAAATCTGTAATCAATTGCTTTTTGTCTCTATTAAGAAAGTCTTCATAAGTGTTGGTGACTATCAACTGTCCAAACATAGTGTGCGTCTCTTTGGTTGTGGAAGTGCTCCCATTCCTTTGTTATCATTCAAATATCAGATCAATTCAAAGAAAGTTTTGGTGAACTCACGTTTGGAATGAGTCGTAATCGACATTTAAAAAAGGCCTCAAATTTGGTGATATGTCTGAGAGAAAGGGATTAAACATTGGAATCAATCATTCAGTAATCGATACCATTCCTAAAGGTTCCGATAATATCAATGGGTTTGTCGTCTAATTTGAATAAATCGAGTTTCTTGTTGGCCAACAAATGCCAAAACCCGATATCAATGACCGATGAAAATGGAAAGTATTTCAATGTTTTGCTATAATCTGAACTCATTTTAAACTAAAAATATGATTAAAAAAGTGATTCAATGATTTGTTTCAATCAAATCATGTGTTTGTAAACAACTGTTTGTGATGTCAACAAAACTTCAGTCAAATTCTGCCCTTTAATAGTGACGTCAGAAGAGAGCACTTCCCTCGACCCTCAATAGATGTCAACTACTCCTTGACTCTGTCCCAAAGGATCAAAATGATCAAGTTAATTTCAATGATTCACCAATTCTTGAGAGCAATGACTAAAAGGGTTAGAGATATAAAGTATAAGAATATAAATAATTGATTTGATTTTCAATTTTATTGCAATTAAATTAAATTAAATGTTTTTATGGCATTATATCTGTCGGCGAATCACTTCTTACAGAAAATGTTGTCTCAGAAGTATTTAGAGTCGATTGTGAAGTGTTTACTAAATTGTTAGATATGTTAAGCGATGATAAAGAAGTGGACACCATTTGGCCGACAGAACCCGAAGACTGACTCAAACAGGAAATAGTTTGAGTGCTGTCTAAATGTGTCGTCAGTTCTGATGACGATTGAGTGGTGGTTGGAGTCGGTGTCGATGGCGATGATGTCTGAAGTGATAATCTTTTGGTTTGTTGATCAATGAACTGATACTTTTTGATGTCTGCCATCACTTTCGTCAGATTTGTTTGCGATTTCTTTAGACCTGAAGTCAATTCAAACAATTAGTGAAAATCAATTTTGAAGAGATGTGAAGAGAGGGACAATTGGGTGACAATTAGGGGACAAACCGGTCTGTCTCTGTCTCTTCGGTGGACCCGATTTAGTGGCGATGTTCGGCACTTGTGATTCAGTACCGAATTCACTCTCGAAATCAAATTCATTCAACAAATCATTGGTTTTGTCTGAGAGGTTGTTATCGATGTCAATGTTTTCTGTCTTTTGTCGATCGTTTACATTAATATTGTGTACAGATGGGGATCGCCTTCCGGGGCACTGCCAGCGAAGCTCTATAAACCCTTTGGCCTCCAATTGTCTGTAAAGCGAAGAGATTTGTTGTCCATTGGGTTCCCAAATCTTTTTTCCGCTGACAATACGATAATTGGTTTCACTGTTTTGATAGCTTTCATCATCGCTGCACTCAATGAGAAAGTTGTCAATCGATTCACTCATTTCTCGATTCAATAAGAATTTATTTGATTTTCTCTAATGTTTTGAAACAAAATGTAAACAAAAGTTTGGGTCAATTCATAACTACTGTACTCAATATTTACGCCAAAAAGTGTGAACAGAAGGAGAGTATTGTGTGAGTGGTGTGTGAGTGCTGTGCTGTGCACAGGTATAGGAAGTATTGGAGGGCACCCGCCCTATGATACCATCGAAGCATAGCATAACGTGTATTGCAACCAATGAGAGGACGGCATAAAGTCTTGTGTTTATTACTGTTATTTAGCATTTCGTACGTCTGTTTGCAATCATTGAAAACAGCGTTGAATTTAAGTTTAAATTGCGATTCAATTGGAGACAAAACCCATTGTTTTTTAAAGCGTTTAAATGCCTAATGTTTTGCCGATTAGTCATCAAATGCTTTGAATTTCAAACACTGTTTACATTCAATCCTAAAGTGTTTACAAAAATTTTGTTTTGAATTTTTTCAAATTCTGTCCATCGATTCAATTCGTGAATTATTTACCATATTTTATGTCTTTCCTCTGGGATTGGCTTTAATTGATTCGCTTTTAATTAATGTTGAGTTGAGACTCAATTTAATTGATTTCTCATAAAGTGATTCAACTGATTGATTAAATACCCTTCAAGTGATTCATTAAGTTTTCAATTAAGACAATCCCTTAACTGAATTGGTGTCCACAAGATATGGAAGACTATAAGTTTTTGTTCAAGATCGTTTTGGTCGGCAACGCGGGGGTCGGAAAAACATGTCTCGTCAGACGATTTACTCAAGTATTGCATTCAATCGATTTCAATGTCTTCGGTATAATATCTTTGGGCTGTTTTTAGGGAGTTTTCCCCGGAGGTCAGGGCGCCACCATTGGAGTGGATTTCATGATCAAAACCCTATTAATTAATGGTTTGTCTTCTAATTAGACTTTCATTACTTATTATCAAACTATTGATTGAAATGATTGCGAAGTCGTTTAGAAATTTAAAGAATTAGACCTTTAATTATACGGATATTAAAACCACTGAATGCTATTCATATGCAATGAATACTTGATTCAAAAGATTAAGAATATAACTTACCTCGATATCTGCCAATATTACTATAGTTACCCGATATCAGAGCTAACCTGGTCTTTCATATATTGGAGTTATTGATTGGATTTGACTGAAATTCATATTTAATTGATATCTCTTTTATATATTTCTGAGTAAATAATTTTGGTTTTTATCGTTTGAGAAAAATATAATATGTTTTTCATTCAATTTTTAATCTTATTTCTCATTATATTAATAGAGATCTCACGAAAAGATATTAATATTTTCTGCTTTTCAGTTACTTTCAGATAATTTTCTCTTTAATGACAAAATCACGAATAAATTCATTAAAACATTTCCCAAAAATGTTTGTTTTCTTCAAATTCAACTCAAAGATTGAATTTTCTTCGATTAAAATCTGTTTCATTCAATTTTTTCTTCAATTGTAGTTATTTTCTGAGATTGAATTTCGTGATTCATATCAATCAGAAGCCATTTAACTGTAATTCAGTGAAAAACACTGAAAATTAGTTGAAATATTGGATTATAATCGAGTAAAAGTGAAAAATTATTCAATACTCTCACAGAATATTATTTATTCATAAGTTTTATTAGATTTGGAATCAATTGAATTGATTTTAACGAATAGTGTTTTTCTTGAGGCAAACTTCTGTTCACTCAATAGGATTGAAATCATTTGAAATTCAAATAATTTAAGATTGAGTTCAATAGATATGGATTAGTTTTGATGGAACCCCTCATCAATTATTGCTCAGAATATTAAAACTAATTTTATTTTTGTGAATCTAATGATACGTTTATTGATTTGAGACATTGTTTTCGAGGTTAATAGCGGTTCAGTTGACTCGAAAATTAGGTTATCTTTTCTCATGCGGTGTAAAGACACAAATGTTTTGTCAAATGAGTTATTTGTCTACATTTTAGGCTATTTTCCAAAATCCTGTTTCCATTAAATTAGAGGCAAAACTGATTTTACTTTAAAATTATAATTTATTTTATTATTTATTTAAAGTAATTTTCTTAATTGTAATTCATATGCTGTGCCCTTATGTGGTGCCCTTTGCGCACAACAATTCACTTTTGATTCTGGCATAAGTTCATCAAACTTTGAAAGACTCTTTTTATTGCGAAAAATACTCGTTTTCCTCAGTTTTTTCTGTTCTCTTGTGTTTGTCTCTTACGTAAGAAACAAGTCTTTGTGTCTATTCTTATGGATTGGTTTACACACAAATCAGAAGGATATCAAAGCTTTGATGGATTTTCAAAATATTTGTCTCTTAAATAATTAATGAATATTCAAATTAAGTACACAATCATTAAGTTCTTGAGTGTCACGAAGAGGTCCTCTCAGAGCACAGACATAGTTATCAAAACTACTCAGTATTTATCAAATACTAAAATCAATCAGTTTTTGACACTAATATCCGATAATAAATGAGTAGTATTTAGTATTTACTTAGAATAGCCTTTCCTCCAGAAGTCATACTGTTTTACCTTTTTCTCTCTCAAAACTGAATTCGAGTTCAGTTTACCCTAAATTATGCATTAATTGAATCGAAACCCATTTTCGGCTTATTATTAATTATTAGTTCTTTTGATTAATGTTTTGTTTGCATTTTATTCATAAAATTCTGATTTTCTTCACCTTTTCATAGGTGTTATTGAACTCCTATTTGAACGATAGAAGTGTTTGAATCTGATATTCAATAGATTTTTCGCAGATTTCTAGCCTTCAAAGCGTTTTATCCAAAAATCTTGAAATGCAGTGAATTTTGAAACAAAATGAGTGAAAAATAATTATCTTTAATTTATTTTTCTATCATTCAATTATAAGTGAAGTGATATCTGTTTGGGAACTGACTAACAAAGAGCCTTCGAGTTCGACAAATAGCGTCCCTTAGCTTTTGGTTATTCAATATTTGTCTCAAAACAAGTTAGAAATCCATTAGAGATACAAATTTTTCAGTTTTACATTTCTCCAATTGTTGTTTAAATTCAATTGTTTTGAGAATTACCGAACAAATAATAAAATTTATTATCTAATTTTGTTATCATGGACAATAATCGTAACTTTATATTCAAAGCTCAAAATAGAATTGAATTTTTGCTTAATTTACTGAATTTATTAAACTAGTAATGAATATATCATTTTTCACATGAGTTACGCAAAACCCGTCTCTCATATGATATGAGTCTAACATATCTTTATTTGGGAAATATTTGCCGAAAAATAATTCATGAATAAGACATAAACGTAAACAAAAATACAATCTATGATTGATTTGTTTGTTTGAAGTCAACAGAAATCAATAGTTTTTGACAGAATTATATATTTTAGATCCAAAGTGAACTACATTTGGCTAAAAAACAACAAATATTACGAAATGTGTTTAATTTTTTGTAGTTTTCCTGTGAATCGTGTCATACAATGGGTTGACATTTGACTAAAACTAATTGATTCCGTCTTTGATATTATTTTGACTTTAATTTTCGGTTCAATAGTTTGGTTAACACTTTTGTTTAAATTACGAGTTATGGCATACTTTGTGATCAAAAAAATTTCGACAATAAATCCTAAACTAAAAGAAGTCTTTATTTGTTTGAAAGCCATTATAACTAACAGTTATCGACATAATAGACATATAAAAGCGTATTTCCTATGAAAGGTTCAATGAAAAAGTGGCCAAAATCCGAGTACACTCTAATAATAATAATAAAAATCTCAGTTCAGATATGAATATAATTTTTTACTTTTATAGCATTCAATATAAATATAATTTAATACTCGGAGTATATCTCATATCCTATTAAACATTTTATGTTTAAAATAGGATTTGAATCACAAAAACATTTTTTTATCGAATCGATTGCATTGAAAGTCTGTTATCCATAATAACTAATGGATTCCAAAACTGATAAATATTTTCGTTTTGAGACTTGCATTATATGAGAGGTTATTATTATTGAATAAATGATTAGTTTCTGAAAATACATTTTTATGTTGTTTATTACTGCTTTGGAGAAGTGTGTAGGATGTGCAGGATGCTTTTCGTACATAACTTTGGTCATCGTTTATAAGATCGTTTACCCGAATATATTCATTGAATTATCCGCCGGTTCTCCAAACAAATTATAGTTCGGATATTAGCCCCAAATAACACTAATCTGGTGTGTAATTTAGGTTTACCGGGACATGAGATGTGCTAGGTCAACATTAGTCCATGTTTTCTCAGTTTCCCTGATTTTTATTTGATTTCACAGCGACTGCCGTAGAATTTAAGAGTTTCCTTTGAATAAGTCTTGGCTTTGAATTTGCGATCGTTTTGTTTTGTTGAGTATATTATTCGCTTATTTTCCATATAATTGTTCTTCGATTGAATTCGTGCGTAAAGAATATATGTAACAAATGAATGATTAATTATAACTCCGTTTCAATATTCAATTCTAGGCAAGGGGTCATTGAAGGGGTCATTACCCAAAACCATAGACATTACGTTGAGTTCAATCCCAAGACTTGTATTCTTTTTATTGCTTTAGTTCTGGTTTTCAGACGTTTTCGCCCTTTTATTCCTTTTCTTCCAATTGTTTAATTGTTTTTAGTTTTTGTCTTTTAATCTGTTTTTATGTAATCTTTTATTTGTTTTTAATTTAGGCGTTAAAGTAAAGCTTCAAATATGGGACACCGCCGGACAGGAAAGGTTTCGAAGCATTACTCAGAGCTATTACCGGAGCGCACACTGTCTAATGTTAGTCTACGATATAAGTTCTCAGCCATCGTTTGACTCCCTTTCTCAGTGGTGTCGGGATATTGAACAGTATGCCGGCTGTAAGTATTCAATGAGTCTAACAAACAATAAGTAATTGATCATGCTCATCTTTTCATTCATCCCTATATCTCACAATCTATTGATAAAAGCACTGATTGATTGATGAATGAAAAAGTTTGTCAACACTTTCCATTAGATTGAAGTTATGTTAGACTATATGTTAAGCATTCAATTGATTCAAAATTTTCATTTTGTTAATTAAAAGTTAATTAATTTTTAACCTCAAACCACTAGAATTTTAAATTATAATTTGAACATGGTTAGAATGGAAATTATTGAGATTGTTATCACTGATAACTTATCAATGAATGGCTAACCATAATGACTGACTGACTAATCATTTGGCCCATCATTTCATTTGGGAATGAATTTATTTAATTAGCAGTGCCTAGCACAGTTAATCTTTAAGTAGAAGTGTGTTAATGATGCATGGTCAATGATGATGAATCCCTCCTCTGCTACTGTTTTTTGATGATTTAATGTATTGATGTTCCGATAGCGTCAACGAATGGCAACCGATCTGTACTTAAAGTATTAGTTGGAAACAAATGCGATAAAGAGAGGGAAATACCCCTTCATATCGCCGAACAGTTTGCGGTGAATAACGAATTCGATCTGTTTATGGAGACGTCAGCCCTGGAGGCGGATAACGTGGAAAAACTGTTTTACGAAATCGCAGATATATTGGTCCAAAAACGGCAGTCCTCGAATGGAAACACTTCTGCCAACAATAGTCAAACAAATAATGTTAGTATTGATAGCAATCAAAAGACTCAGTCCTCATGTTTTTCATGTCAACAATAATCTGAGTTATTTTGTAACTATTTTTCATTAATATTTGTATTATTTTTTGTTTATTTGTTTAATTTTCAATCTTTTCATATATTATATAAATATTTGATTGTATTTAAAGTTATTGTAATTATATTCAAACGAATTGTTAGTCCGAATACAAAGAGTGAGTTTTGAATCAAATTTATAATCAAAATAAGTTTTATTTGAATAAATTTATTGAATTTTCTCTTCAAATAACGTTTCCTTTGAATTGAATGTCGAAAGAGATCTAAACTACTCATTAACTCCAATCTTATCTTAGAAATGAGTATTTTTTTTATTAAGTTTTGAAATATGTTTGCTTTGAATACTAATAATGCGTTAATTTCATAACAAATTTAACCCAAAATATATTAATCGTGAAATTATTAATTTCAAAGTCATATAATTTATATGATCTGACAATTTGTTATTTACAGCCATTAATTTGAGCCCAAACCAGATACAGATCTTCTTTCCAATAGTTCTTACCATCTGATGGTCTTTCGCAGAGTGTCAGAGATTACAAAAGTATTTTACCTCAAAACTGACTCAATTTGAGGAATATTTTGGTTATTATTTTAATGAGTGTAAACTTTTACTAACTCACCCATTTAATTATAGATAAGCAGAATTATCAAGTCAGTTTAAAACTCAGATTTTCCGAGATATTATTTGCTTGAAAGTTGATGGAACCAAAAGCAAGTATTAAACTAATTAATGAATTTCATATCAATTTATTAATAAAATTTAGATCACTTAATGAGCCAACTCTTAGACTTCATTAATAACTTATCTTATTTTTAATTAAATTTTGTTTTTCATTTCGTTTATTAATTTATGTCTTATATAAGTCGTATACAAATTACTTGACTTTTATTTATTTTTCTTTTCATTTCAAATCAATTTTAATCGGCTCTGAATTAAAGCTAATATTTTTCAATTCATCGCTCAATTAGATAAACAGTATTTTAATTAGAAATTAAATTTTTCGATATTTTATTAACGGGTATCTAATACTCGACAGGTTTGCAGCTTTTGACCAATTTTTCGACTCGTCTTTTAACTTCTGTTACTAACCGTTTGGAAGACACTGAAGAAGAAAAACAAAATTCTCAACTTTGAGAACAAGTTTAATCGATGGTTTCGGGGCTCACATCAGTGCCTCAGCTCAGGCTTCATAAGGGCAGAGATGCTCTTAACTTATTAGAAAAGATCAGAGACCTCGAGTGTTGATATACTTTGTCCGTCCCCTTGTATTTGAAATGCGAGGCAAATAAGGAACCCTTTGAGCCATAGTTTCATTTTATCGCTTCAGAGATCTTAATAAGCCTTTAATTGTAACCAATAATTGGTTTATATATTTCCAGAGTCCACACAATTCTCACTCAATTCTACTCAATTCGTATTTCAATTCAAAAAAGGAATTCCTATGAATAGTCCATTTGTTAAGAAAATGCAAACTATGTCGAGAGCTGTGCCTCACGGCTCAGAATAGGGCCTAATGTTAGACTAATTATCGCATTTATTCGATGAGTTGAAAAATATTCTTCTCAAGAGTTGTCAGTGAATTAACTTTGAAGTAATTTATAAAATGCTTTTTAAAAACCAAAAGTAAAAAAATATTTCCTCCGATTGAAGTGATTTCAAAAGATTCTCGAATTATATATAAATTGAAAAATTGGAAAATAATTCATTTCTTGATTTCGGACACAACTTAAAGTCGATAAAACATAAATCAAGTCTTTCCTAATTCTTTGCCTTAAAATTAAGTGAATATCATTTCAAAACTCACTATAATTAACAATAATCACGAAAATTAATATTTGATTTGCTCTGAGCTGTAATTACGGAAAATGACTCCGATTCAAATAGATTTCCAAATTGTGAATCTCGAAACTCGAATAATAATTTTGAAATTATTCATCACTTCAAGAAAGAGATGAGCAAGCTCTTTAATGTTCATATAACATACTGGCTAGATAAACTCAATCAGAAATCTATCTGAATCTAGGGTTAAATTTTCCCATAAAACCTATGATCTCGTCAGGAATCTTGATTTATGAGAAGAAAAAAGAGAGTAAATGATCAGGGAGGTATTAGAGAGGGGAGTACTGGGTACATTATAGCCTTCACGATTAACATCCACCCGAAATAACTATCGGCAAAACGCTAAGGAAGACCCACCTGAGTGTCACAGGTCTTGATGACCACCTCTTAACTACAGATCTGTTTCTCATTATTCAAATCAATTCAATGCAGTCTTTTCTAAAGACTAGTCTTTTGAATCTTTTGAATAATAGTAATAACAATAAAATATCTTTCTTTAAGTATAACAAACTCTATATTTTAAGTTCAAACCAATTCGCAGACAAAACAAATACCTTTGAAGTTATGAATAAATGTTTTTTTCAAAAGAACTTTTCGGATAAAACTTTTTTGAAGTGTTATATAAAATAGATTTATATGTTATCTCTTTTTCTTATTCACTAAAAACTCATCTCTAGTTATGAGAAAACAATATACAAATCAGACAACGATCTAAATATGAGAGGAAAGAGTCAAATATGAAAAAAATGTTCAGTAATTCCGAAATGAAGTCACGTTTTTTGCTGCCAAACAACAAATTCATAACAAAACCATTGAAGACAAATATTTTATATTATTCCCAAACTTTTCATAAAAGGAAAAAATGTTTTATCGCTTCAAACTTCAAACAATTTATTTTTATAGTCTGTCATGAAATGAATTATTCGCACAATTAATAAGTCGATCATAACTTGGAAATGAAATAATCGAAAAAGCGTTTGACTTAATCTAATTTATATAGAAATGTGATTTAAATTATCCGATACTCGCTTTGAGTCTTTAAAAAAATGCTTTGCGGCTAACATTCAACGAATTCAAATGCTGTAAATCATATCCAGAACATTCAAATATGACTCTAAATTAAGTCATTATTAATTTAAATTTTAACCCATATATGATATGAAATAACTGATACATCAAATAATTAGTCGCTTTTATTAACCATTCTATCCTTTAATAGAAGTTTGAAAGTATTAAAATCAATTTGAAATTCCATTTTTGATGATAACTAAAGAGGAAAACAAACTGGAAATTAATTTTAAAGACAGATTATTTTGCTGATAGATATCCCGCATAAGGTTTTCGTTTGTTTTTCGACGAAAGGCTTACAAAAGGTCTTTAAAATATATTTTTGTTTATTCTTTATATGAAATTATTGTCTGTTTTATGGGAGAGCCGTACGCCTTAATCCCTACCAGCAATTCTATTCAATTAATTTTAATTATACCTGCTAATTATGCTAACTTTTTGTATTTTTATTACAATAATGTATCATGGCACTCTTATGATGGGAGTTCAAAAACGACTAAACAAATGTTTCAAATAAACAGAATTTAGAGTTTTTAAAATACTTGAATTAATGTAGATTAGGGTCAAACTGTCCGATGAATCCTATTTGAGAATGTTATTAATAAGCATGCTCATTTCAGTCTCATTTCGTATGGTATTCATTATTAAATGGTATTCCTTTACTCCGATAATTGAATTTCACGCAAAACTTTAAAACTTTGATAATCTGTAGAAATGAGGAAACATTATTGAAATGTCGAGTCCTATGGAGTGCTGTCCCTTTCGGCTGTCAACTATTCTAATCAACACATTTTGATAAAATTCAAGAAAACCTTTTTCTGGATATAGACTTTGATTAATTTGAATTATTCTGAGCAATAGTTTCCAATTAATTTAAGTGACGATTTGATGGCCACAAAGGTGTGTCCCTACCATCAGATCCAAAGTTTCAGAAACTCATTCCTCTTCTGAAGAGTTATTTTGATTAGTTTTAGTGTTTTGTTGTTTTTTATGACAGATGTTGGAGTGATTTGATAGCCGGGGCTCCGAATCTACCGGTGTTTGCATTGCATTCATATGTTAATAACATATCCAAAGCGCTGTTCATTTCAATCAATTTCGCGGTCGGATCACTAATTTCATGCCATATTAAACCTGTATATCTGACTCCGAAAAAATTGAATTATTATTTTTTGTATCAAAACTTAAAAACTTATTTATTATTATTGTTATTATTATTACTTTTTTGTGGGGTTTGTGCGAAACACATAAATAATTGACAATTTCTTAGAGCCTGACCTCAACATTGAGACTAATCTTTAGGATATGGATCGAAGTTATAAAAATAGACTCAACTTTTTCTATCAAACTATGGAAACCTCTGATTTATTTTAAGTTTTATACCACAGAGAAGGTATTGAAACAGTGTTGGAGCGGACGGCCAACAAATATCAGCCGCGCCTTAGACTCGATGCCAAAAAACTAATCAAAAATGATTTTATTATTTATACGTCTCTTACGTAATGGTTTTCAGAACAATAGCCTATGATTTGCGAAATATTAGATTTTAATGATAACTAAAGACTAAACCTCTTCGCTGTCTTTGAATTTATCCCTCTCTTAATGATTCTCAACAATAATAGGATTATTATTATTCCCGAAGTTTGATATTCATTGACAAATAGTTTTTGTTTAGTTTTGTACCGACTTTTAGTTAATGGTATTGACTTCAAACTAAAAGACTATTTTTGGAACAAAATAAACATTTTATTACTTAAATAAAAAGTTTGTTTTCTTCAGTGTTTGAAAAACATATTTTCAACACAAAAGTTATTTGAAAGATAAACGACTCTTCAATTTGAAAAACTAACAAAACTTTTTACCCTCTTTCACAACATATGAGTATTGAACAAATAAAACATGGTCACTTTCTATTTAATCCGAATATTCCTCAATTTTATTGTTCTTGGTCAAGCCATAAAGATCATGATTCAAAATGTGACTCAAATAAGTGACCTTTCACAATTCGGTTTCATTGATAAGCTCTTTTTATTTTCACTTTTAATTAGGCTTATCTTGGTCATCTAGTCGGGCCTTTGTAGAGAACATTTCCAAATTCTAAGTCTCATTTAAATTCCAGTCCCGGTTTTAAATAATGAATGAATTGAACCATGAAACTTTTGTCTCAGAATGAGATTCTTGGTTAGAAATTCCAATGTTCGGGGATATGGTTTCGAATTGAATTTGTTTTTGTCTCAAATATTTACTCATTTTATTACTGTTTGGAGAGATTTTGAGTTTATTTTTCGTATAAAACTTTTTTTTAGTACAAAATAATAGTGATTTTCGGCACATCATAAATAAATAAACAAAAAAGGGTATAATTATATAAATCGATGAAAAGAACGATTAATTCAATTCGTTATTCAAATAATTAGCAGAAAATTAATTTATATAAAGAATTTATCTAAAAATAGTTAAATTGTCGGACGGAGTAAAGTGTGTGCAAAAAATATTAGTCGAGAAGATTGAGAGCTTAGTGTCCTTTGAGATGATTGAGAACCGGTTGAGATTTCATAGGCGGTAATGGAATGCTTAAGACTTAGACTTAGGGATGAGTGGAATGAGAAGATCTTCACATAAAGTTTTTTTTCATGCAATCGATAGAATGAAAAACAAAATCCAGAATTCGTTTGACTTTTTTATCTGTCGTCTGAATTGAATGTGAGTTTTGCTGATTATCTGATAATATCGTCAGACGATAGAAGTCCTCAAATTGAGCGCAAGATATTCAGAATCATATGATAGTCACAAATACTTATCTAACAAAATGTCACAAAATTTCATTTTCACATCAATTCGATGAAACTACAAAATTCTTATATTTTTGACGAAAACACTAATAAAAGGCTGATTAGTAGTAAACATATTCCGGTGACACACGAACTCTTCAATTGATTGGCAGCTCCTGTATAGCCGGCATAGCCTACGCCACAACTGGGCGGACAGACAACGTTCACTGATTCACGCAATTCAAGGATTTTCTGGTCGGATCCCAATTTATTGATAGCTTTGCAGAGGTATTCCCCGAAATGGCGTTTCTCTATCCGTTTAATTCGGAGAACAGAATCAGTGAACTCATGTGATGTCGAAAATATAGAGATGTGGTGGTGTTGGCCGTCCTTTAGCTCATACCCGTCTTTCAGCCAAATTATGCTCGGATTTGGGAAACTCTCGATATGACAGTGAAGGTCAGCGTCGTATTGAAGGGCCTGTTCATAGCGCGGCCTATCAATCGTCACTTGTGGTGAGAACTCAACTTCGACGCCGACATTTCTTCTTGCACCTTTTCCCACGTTATTATCAGCTATGCAATAATAAGTACCTCGATCGTTTTTGGTGATATTATGAATTATGAGGATATTTCCTCTATATAAGGCACCTCCGGTGGGTAAGAGGTCGTTGTTTTCTCGGCGCCAACTGATTTGCGGCTGAGGGTAACCAAAGGCATAGCATTGCAATGAAATGGACGCACCCGAGGATGTAATCACTGATCGGGTGCTGTTATCGCTGATCACAGGAGGAATTCGTACAAAAACTTTGACATCTGTCGACAAATTGTCAAAATTTCAAATATTTGAACAGTTATTGCAATTAATAGATACAAACCGGCAGTAACTCGACTGGAGGTTCCAATAACCACTTGGCACTGATAGTGTCCGGCGTCTATCTCTTGTATTTTTGATATTTGGAGTGTGTAAGTACTGCTGGCGTCGTCGTGTCTTATGGAATACCTATTGTCTGGGATTGAAAGCGATGATCCCTTGGAGATGAACAGGTTGTTCACAGGATTCTCCCTGTTGATTTTGGCCCAAATCACAGGATAATCTCTGGCGTATTGAACAGAACAGGACAAGTCAATTGTGTCCCCAATGTTGACAATTCGTTCTTTTGTTATGAAACTAATCGTCGGGTTTTGTTGGCATTCAGTCAACACAACAAACAAACCAATTATTAACAGAAATAAAAACATATTTTCAGACAAACGGCAGTTGTTTTTGACTTTGGGCTCAAAATTCTTGTTTAAAACGTCTTTCACTACACTCTTATAGAAACGTTTGAAAGTTGTTTATCAAAAGTTATGTTTGAATCGAGTCCTCAAACAGTCCTCTCCTTCGAAAGATCGAGTGCTGAGTGGACTGACGTTCAAACAGACAATATTTAACGAATTCGGATAAAAATAGTGACTAAACCACCAAAACCTGTAGAAACTGCTCAGACAAGAGCTGAGGCACTCACACCCAGTGTAGAAAGAAGACAGACTTGTATTACCTGTGCCGACATCACACACCCATTTAGAAAGGTATGCCAGAGCTGTGGATGCCTTTGGCGTTATAGAGAGAGAAAGAGAGTTCTTGTATACAGTGTATAGTGGTTTGGCTTAACTTTTTCAATATTATGCGTGTTTTCGTGTTTTCCTCATATCTATTAAACATTAGCACCGATAGTCGCCGTTCCCTAATGTTTGCGAAGGCGTTTGAGGAGGGAATATATGCGAAACCACTCTCATTGGTATACCAGTGCAATGCCAGTGCAATGCCATTCAGTCTTTGCCAACATTTCACAAATATTTTTCACTTCATATGCAAATTAAACGCCGAAACAGTGTCTGAAAAGTGGTTTTCATCACTTCTGTAGAACTTTTTCCCTCAATATTCTCTAAAACCAAATACATTCTGTTCGACGATATTCTACAATATTCTCCAATTTGGTAGAGTTTGACTCCCAGTGCGACTGTCAGTGAAACTCTCAGCCATTACTCGAGAGTCGATCGTATTTTTCGATTTTTTCTTGTTATTGACATTTTTGTTCTCACATCTAATTGTGTTGAACTTCGACAGAGACTGTCATCCATTCAATTATATAATATTCCCATTTATTTATAGAATATTTCTATAATATATATAAATTTATTGTCTTAATAATAAATTAATGATTATTTTTCAAAGATATTCTCCTTTTGTTTGACAATTGAATGTCAATTGTATTAATCCATTAAATTTAGGCGAAATCCCACCAATTCTTGTGTTCTCTATTCTGAATCCATTCATAGCAATAGTGGTCTCAATACTTGACTTAATTTCCCTCTCATAACATATTTTGCCACTAAATCAACGAACAAATAATTAAATAGATTTGTCTCTAATTTGATAACCATTTGGTTGTAATTCGATATAAATAATGAAACAAATCGATGGAAAAGAAGAAATTCTTGTCGATAATGGAAACTCATTGTCCGAACAGTTCAATGACAGTATCGGTGATACCTCTGATTTGCCGACATCTCTGATCATCACAAATATCGACAGCAGAGTCTTCACTGCCTCTGACTTAAGGGTTAGTCAATGCTTTCAATATTTATCAAAAATTATTTTTTATTTCTGAATTATTCAATAATTTTTAGAACTATTTCGAGGAAACGTTTAAGAAATTCGAGTCTTCGGCTACTTTTCAATACTTCAAGAGTTTCCGCAGAGTTCGGGTCAATTACTCAACGGCATTGAGCGCAGCCCAGGCCAGGATTCAGTGCCATCAGATGAGAATCGGAGATGAGCTCATTAACTGCTATTTCGCGGGGGTTTGTATCCCTTTTCTCTCTTTGTTGATCGACTGATGAAAATATGATTTTTGAAATATGAAACTCATGTTTATTCTGATGTTATTTGAGATGTTTTCCGCTCTTATTTACTCTACATTTAGATCATTATTCAATTAAAATGTTATTTTTCACAGAATATTCTGTTTCATAAAAGGAGTAATTATCACTAATATTAGCTAATTATCGTGATTTCCTTGATTAGGATCTAAATTAGATAATCTAATCGATTGCATGACTTCTCATATATTTTTGAGGAAATGAAAAATCAGATTATCTTCTGTTGAATAACATTTAAATTGGTTTTCAAGCATTTTCTTCTCCAAAACAATCCGTTTTTATCGAATCGATTATTTCAATTCAAAAAAGCTAAACCATGACATCCATTAACAAAAACATTTCGTAATTTTAGGCAAATGTCTTGTAATCTTTAATCTTGTGCATTTATGAATTGATGTTGAAATCGATTCAATGTATTTCACTCTACTTTTCAATTTTAAATCCTTCAAAAACTGATCCAATGTCTAACCAATTGTGAGTTTAAATTTGTTTTCGTTTCTATGAATTTTGAGATTTGAATCAAAATCGAAACATTTGATTAAATTAATTAAAAATTCGTTTTCAATATTGAAATGAAAATATTGGGAACTGCTTTGCGAGTCATCCATATTTTGATGGCATTTAATAGTGTCGTCTCATATCATGAAAAATTCGAAATCATTTGAATTAATTTCCGATAATTACTTTTTAGGATATCTTTCAAACTTTCGATTATTCACTGTTTTTCAAATTGTTTTTAACACAATTTTCAAGACATAGCTCTCAAATTCAAATTCTTTATATCTATTGAATGTTGAATAAGATATGGAATAACAGTGTATATAATATATGATTACCCTGACATAATCTCACAAAATATCAAAGGTGAATTCTTTTTGTTTCTATGCTGTCATTAATTACATATATTTTGAATTTCAAATGAATTAATTGAAAGTAAAACCAATTGAATGATAATTGAATGCAAATATAATTACCAATTAATGGACAGAATATTGTCTTACAGCCGACACTGCCCTCAAACCGGGACCCAAATGACATCCATTTACATCCACCTGCTCTGGAGAAGCAGTTCTTGATATCACCCCCGGCTTCACCTCCTGTTGGATGGCAGCCCGTGGGTGAGGCCCAGCCCTGTATGAATGTAGACTTGTTGTCGGCATTGGCTAACTTGACACCCGGCGCTGCACATGAGTTGCACCCACAGTCCGAATCTCAACCAGGAATTGTTGTTCACATTTGCGGAGAGGACGAGGCCGATGGATGGAAGCCCAAGAACAAGATTCAACAGACAGCCCGTCCGGGCGCTACTATACACCGATCTTTGTCTGAGGGCTCAGAAGACTCGTTATGTGCGACACCTCCTTAACCATTGACTTCATATTTATTTGAATATCTCTCTGAATTGGTATTCAAGACGTCGTTAATTAGATTTTGTGATACAAAACACATTATGTATTAAACACTTCTTTAGTGAGTCGTAACCCGTTGTGTCGTCGGCCGACTATTTCAGCGAACCCTTCATTAATACCCTCATTAATCCCCTCATAAATACCAAGAACATCTTTTTTACTCATTTAATTTTCATTCTAATTATTTATAATATTTTTTGATTTGTGTCTTGAAAATCATAACTCATTTACACATTTATTAGATGAGAATATTTGCGTCTTTTCCTCTTTTAAACCCAATGTTTGAGTTTAGTTCTGATATCCGACAAAACATTATAAACCATTTGACATAATTGGTGTCAAATCTGATTCACTAACCAATAATCAACAGTTGATTAACAGTGGAATAACCTTCTGAGCACCCGTTGGTTATTCCCTATAATACAATACTTTCCAAAAGTATTTTTCAGTAAAAATTTACGAAAAACTAACTAAGAGTAGAACCGATTAGAACAACATCTCTGACAACACTTTGTTTAAGTAGTTTTGTGAACAATATTTTGATATTTAGTCCTCGACTCAAATGAAAAGTTTTAAATCAGTTCTAAATTGAAGTCAATTATCTCTAAACGAGTCATAGATTTGTAAATTTGTTTTAAGTTTAAAACTATTGAAAACTATTTTAAGTGTTTGTTATCTTAAATAAAAATATTTATTAAAAGTGAAAACTAATTATAAAATTGGTTTTGCCGTCAGAATTGTGGCACCAATTAATGGAGTGTAAATTTTTTGCTTAATCTATTTGGGTAACCCTGGTTGTTATGGCAATAGCCACCAGGGTAACTCCAAAACTATTTTAATTTATTTATGATTGCAGAACAGTTTATCACCTTTTGCTCTTCAAAGCTCCAGAGTTACCACATTTGCCAATACACTCCTGATAAGTGGCTCTGCATCCTGTTAAGTAGGATAAGGAGTATCAGGAACAATTTATCCTTCAACTTAAACTTTTTTCAGTTTGAAAGTAGGAAAACATTTAAGTTTTGATTCGTTGCTTTCGATTTCATTTATTGTAGTTATGATTAAATAAGTGGTAATCGTGTCCTCCTTTTTGCTAAAATTTTTGCGGAAAAAACAAGTTTTTTAGTCAAAGTGTTGGTAACACTGGATATACCTCTACAGAGGTATTTACGTTCGTATGAGTCGGATGTCGTGAACGGGCAGCACAGGCACAGCACAAACACAGCACAGGCAGAGCACAGGTGTTGGTCTGTGCGGCGCAGTCGTCGTCATTTGTGTTGCAATAACTGTAAATAGAGCGCCATTTTCTCGTCTATCCCTTCCTCTAGAGATTCAGTCACTTTCAGACTCTTTTCTGATCTGATTATGTTTTGAAAGTATTAACACATTTTGTTTGTGATTAACGTCTAAACCAATTGAAGTATTTATTCCTCTCAACGAAGACATGTCTACTGTCGACGTAAATACTGACGGAATGAATGGCAACGGAAGTGATGCCAACGGAGCAGACATTCCCGAAATTGAACTCATTATCAAAGTATTTGGATTTTGTTTATTAAAAACCATTTAATTGTATTTTTACGCAAATTATTGTCGCGTTTGCCATAAGTTTCCAATTGATTTGAGTAACGCTTCCAAACTTTTTGGTCTCAATGGGTGTGCCTCTAATGGGCGGTTAGCCTATGGTTACCCTAATTGCTCCCAATTTGCCTCTCTTGGTGTGACCACCTTGCTCATAGTTTAGAATTTCTAATTTGAGGCTATATTTTCCATAAGACTTATTTGCAATAAAAATACTATAATAGAGAATATGTGTAAATGTTATGAACCGACAGTCACTGCCTCTTGAGTTCTGTCATTTCAGGCGATTGTCTAATATGTGGTTTTCACTAATTAACTAATTATCTGTGTTGGCAGTGATCGAACATAATTGTCCATGCTAACTGATGATCACTGATCAATATGCAGAGACACAATCAATACGCTTAATATCGCTATTGATTACTAAATTGACTTTTAGTGCAAAACTAGAGCTAAGAATTTGAACTTTAATTTCCTCTTCGCTTAGATTATTGGAAGGCATACCCTATCTCTCCCTTTTAGAGATTGAGTGGGGAATCACTCCCGAAGTCTAAACCTATTTTGATTGTATTAATTAATATGAATGTTGTGTTTATAGGCGTCGACTATTGATGGCCGGCGTAAAGGAGCCTGTCTCTTTTGCCAGGAATACTTTATGGATCTCTACCTCTTGGCAGAGCTTAAGACCATATCATTAAAGGTATTGTTCTCTTCGTTAAAGAATTTGTAGATATGGAGAGCACTGCCATATCCGCTGCCATTCAATAAGTGTTGAAATAAGTGCTGAAAATTAATTAGTTTTACTTTTAATGACATTTTTAGCGAATGAAACACAAAATTAGGCTTAAGTTACAAATAAAATGACATTTTTGTCAAATATTAGTTAATTTAGGCAATGATTTGGTTACGGTTTTCACTGATTATGGTTAGTATGGGTTAGTATTTGGGTCACCAATCAATTCAAAAGCTATTAATTACATTCTGTTCTCTTCTGGTAATGAAATAATTGACAAAAAAGGTGTTAATATGATATTCGATACTCTGATTACGTCTATTGAATGGCTTTAATGATAACCGTCTCTATTGTTGGCAGCGGTGGTGGCAGTGATAGGACTCATACTTACGCCAAATGCTGTCAATTGTATGAGAAATGGTTTTTCTCATATTTTCGACAAATGTTTTCATTGTATGCTTTGAACTAATATTTGATTTATTGGTTTATTGTTTGAACGATAGGTAACGACTGTGGATATGCTTAAACCTCCGCCCGATTTCCGATCCAACTTTGATTCGACGCCTCCGCCAATCCTTATCGACAGGGGTCAGGCCGTCCTCGAGAATGAAAAAATAGAACGATATATAATGAAGAGTATTCCCGGCGGACATAATCTGTTCATTTCTGACAAAGAGACGGCCACTACTATCGAAAATCTCTATAGTGTAGGCCTATTGAGCACCGGTTTCTCTCATTTCCCTAATTCTATTGTTTTATGTTTTGATTAGAAATTCAAATTAATGTTAACGAAGAGAGAGGACGTCTCCAAAAAAGGACTTTTGCTTCACTTGCGAAACATTGACCAACATTTAGAAAAAAGGAACTCCAGATTTCTGACCGGAGACACTATGTGTTGCTTTGACTGCGAACTTATGCCTCGACTCCAACACATCAGAGTTGCCGGTAATTCAACGCTAACTCAGCCCTAATTGAAATACTTAATGAAATACTTAATTAGAATTCAGTAAATGTTTTCCAAACCAATAGTTTTAAACTTAAAATTAGTCTAAGGGTTGGGTTGGGTTCAGCCCTTTTCAGCTTTAATTCATTTGTGTTTAAAATAATGTATTTATAGGTAAATATTTCGGTGATTTCGAGATTCCTGAAGACTATGAGCATATCTGGCGCTATATGTATCATATGTACCAATTAGACGCTTTCACACAGTCCTGTCCCGCAGATCAGGACATCATAAACCACTACAAACTACAACAGGGGGCCCGCATGAAGAAACACGAAGAGTTGGAGACTCCCACCTACACGGCCTCCATTCCCGCCAACGTCGACATCAATAACCATAACGATCGACACTAAAACACTTCCAAAAAGAAGACATTCTATTAATTCTATTATTCCTTTTATTTATAGTTATTTTTCGTTAATCTTTATTATAATGTTTGCGATATTTTAGGCCTTTTCCCCAATAATAGTCGGAATTTCCTCTTTTAATAATTAACTGAATTGAGGTATCAATCGATTGCCTTATCTATGAAACTCTTGATTCCATTTATTACTCTTTTCTATTGAACTTCAATCCAATGAAGAATTACTTCTAAAAAATGTTTTCCAAAACTATTTTCTATTAAACTGATGACACATTTCCCCGAATATTGTTATTCATATATATTTTTTGCCGAATTTGTATATAAATTGTTTACTAAAACAACTAAAAAGAAGAGAAAACGTGTTCTCACATAAAAATTATCCAAATTATAAGTTATCTATCAATCAATTGAATTATTATTATTATAATTATATATTATTATTATTATTATTATTATTATTATTGTATTTCGATTTGCACTACAAATGAAGAATTAGTTATTAAATTAAACTTAAATTTTTAGTTTTTATCACTTGTTTGACATTAAAACAAAGTTTTCATAAATTTCTATCCAATGATTGGGAACTTATTTTGTGGTCATTTCTCAGACCAATGGAATCACTACTAGTTTTTCGAGGACTCGAAACTCCATTTGGTTTCACTCATCATATTGGGGGTCATATTCCGGGTCACTATATCTTTGATTCATTAGTTTCGGCGGAATTTTATCAGACTTTAGTAAAGATTGACTTCAATTGAAAGTATTGTCGAGGAGTGGCGTCACTGACAGCGCATTACTCCAGCTGTGAGTCAAATGAGTGGAAATTCAAAAACATTTGAATCTTTAATCAAAACATTGACTCAAAAGAGATATTTAATAAACGATTCGTCGATTTAAAGGAATATTTGCTAAAATGAAATCAAAATATAAAAACAGTTCACTTATTAAGTCTCTATTCAAGAAGAAAATGGCTGAAAGGCAACAGAAAGATAAGTCCGACCAAGAGCTCCTAGAGCATTTTATTTCTATGATTGCCGAATTCGCTCGAAAGGCCTATTCTTCTGGTGTATGGGAACAGTCGGTATTTATCTATAAATTTCACTAAATTAACTGGATTACCCATTTAGGAGAACCAAACAATTCTACCACAGTTTGTTCGACATCTTTACTGATGGGGCCGATCATCATATGGGTCCAAATGTGTGGACAAACCATGGGTTTGGGGTCAACTACACCGTCGATACGATGAGGATTTTATTGAGGTCTCAAATCCAAGCGATTCGATTGCTTAGAGCCGTCGACTCATTGAGGTAACCATCGTTTACATCGATTACCCTCTTATTGATCACACAATTCGTGAGCAAATCAGTTGAAAAATATATTTCACTTAACCATAGATTGCAGTGAATTTCAAATTTTGAAATCAATTATTTTCCTTAATTTGGTTCAACTCTTTTGGTTTACGATTTGATTGCAATCTGTTATCAAAAATAAAGTTTTCTTCAGAGGTTTTAATCGGAATAATCGGCTGAAAGACATCTAATAATTAAATATAAAGTTTTTAATGTATTCCTCACTAATTGAAAAGATTTGACTTTTCTTTGCTTTACTCGAAACTGAATTTAATTTAGTATTGAAACAGAATTTTCGACATTTATTCCATTCGTTTAATGTTCACAACATTTAAATTGAAAATTTCCCCAAAAAGTGTATCCTTAGAGCACAGGTAGTAATCAAAACATAACTCAAAACTGAATTTATGACCAAAACCAGAGAAGTAACGCTATTTTAAGTTATCTCTAAGATAGTAGATCTGTGGATAATGTTGCTAGTAGCACTTTAATACTCAGGACCATACAGATAGCCATATTGTTCCTGCAATAAAGTGATCTTGTTTAAGAATAAATGGTTTATAACCTTGTTTTTAATCTATCGTTTCATCTCTGATATGACCGCATCTGTGACTTATGTATGTCCGCAGCGACAGAGAGATACAAATCCAACGAAATTGAGTCCAACCGAAAAAATTAACTGTTTTTTGTCGGCTAATCAAATATAGCCTTAAGAGTGGAGTAAATGAATCGGAGAGAAAAGTCGAACATTTCCTCATAATATTTCAAACTCTTCTCGATTATAATTATTCATAAATATTACCGAAAATATTCTCACGAATTGTTCGCGAATTTAAATGCAAAATATTTCTTCAGTCATGTATTAGACATAAATATGCAAAACAACTGTTAAGGCACTCAATTGGATGTAATAATAGTTGTGATCGACTTCTAATCAATAATCGTTTCCAAATCCTTTGGCTTTTGGCTCAAATCCATTGAAGGATTCATTCAAATATGCTTTAAATATGGTTTTATTACTCGATTCTGTTCTTCTTTTTTAAAGAAGAATATAACCTAGATAGCATTATATGAGATAGGTTAGAAATTGTTCTGTTTTGTCTCCTTTTCTGAGCCTTTTCTTATACAATAGTTTTGTAATCAGTTTTGTCTGTTGTATATAATTATAGTAATTTTGAGTCTTTAAGAGCTGATCACAAGTCGTTATTCTCTGCGAAATACAGTTTTTCTTCAAATAATGAAATCATTAGTTATTGTGATCCCAACTCATGGGAAATGACTTAAGAATTAGAGAACCATTGCTTCCCATTGTCATTGACTAATGAATGCAATAACTCTAGTTATAAACCATTCCTTTGGTTAAATCTAATTATTTAGACTATTAACTCATCCTTTGAAGAGAGGATGTGCTAAAAATATATGAGAGAAGTTGAGATTTGCAGGTTATATGAATCTATTAATCGCGTGATTTCACACCAAAATACATCTCTATTCCCATTGAATCTGAAATTGAATTGAATTTTGATATATTTGCCGAAACCGGACACAACACTCATATCGAGCACTGATTTTATATAAAACTTCCCAAGAGTTGAACAAAACTTATTTTCCATTAATTTTTCAATTCTTCGGATCAAAAGTGTTATTCATTGAAATTTCATTCATAATTAAAATACAATTTTCTTTCTCTGAGTCTAATATTTTGCGCAAATCTTATGATTAATAGCGGAGTGAAAATTGAGTTCCTCTTAGGAAACGTTGGATTCGGTGTTCATTAGATTTTATAATCGGCGATAATAATAGAGTAGTAGTGAGTGTCCCAACTCTGACCGCTATTTCTCACGCAATTCACCCAAATATTGAATTCTTTGTCCGATCGAAGCCATAGCCAATAGGTATCACAACCACCACCACAATGATAGGGATGTATCCCATGGCCACAACATTCTTGTGCCGATTAGAGGCCATACAGTTTGTGGGTGGGAGTGATTGTGCTCTCTATCCGTGCCTTAATTCAATGCGTGACATAAAATAATATTATAAGAAGAAAAGCTCCACTCCTTTTATGTATACAATTGTGAGGCAATACTGATTCGGAGCTCCGGAGTGGAGATCGTGATCACTGATATAGCCGTGGAGTATATGTGTTGATATTGTTAGGGCTCAGCCCAACAGTGCAGTCGTGAATGAGTGCCCAAAATAGCTTAATATTACACCACTGTTAGCAACAAAATTATTATATTATATAAAAATTATAATAAACTCAATATTTGTGACTAAAAATAAACCCGAAATCACTATTCAATGGCTAATGATTTTCAATACGAGTATACGATTTGCAGACAAAATCAAAGCCAATAAACCTATTAATAGAATAATAAGTTTCATCTTTTGAATAATTTTCATCTTTCAAACTCTTTATCAATTGTATTGCTATTAAACTGTAAAATACTTGACTCTATTGAAGTGTTAGTTGAGTCAAAGCCATACCGACGACCACCGAAGACGGCTTTTCCGTATTCCTTTCCTATCACTTAATAAATAGTTGCGCTCAGAATAAAGAAATATTTGTAGAAAACAATTATCGGTCGTATTCTCGATGAATATTAGATCCAAAAACTAAAACCAAATCATTTATCGAATAATTTAAAGCCATTCCAAACATTTATGAAAAATGTTTTTCCTGTTTATGAAAATTATTATTATTAATGATTCTGTATTTTATTCGTTGATTTCATGCTAACTATGGATAAATATTTTCCACAAAATGCTAATCAATACATATTCTCAACAAAATTAATGCCAAAGAAGCGAAACTTTGAATAATAGAGGAAAGCCATGCATTCAATTAGACCACAAATCGCCGCAACTCTTCTGTAAACACGTTTTACGCAATAAATTAAATATAAGATTTGCACAGAATAGACCCAAACCTCTAATTTGGAGGTAAAATATCTCAACTAAATTAATAATCAACTGTCGCTCACATAGAGTGAGACAAATGTGCGAAACAACTTTTTGACTAAAAAAGCAATAAATCGAAAAATAGATATTCACTGAAACCTAAGCCTTATTTTGAGTCCTAAACACTGAAACCCGAATTAATATTTAACAAACTGAAAGCCCATCGCACAGCCATTGCACAGCCCATCGCACGACTGTTCGTGCATTAAGAATAAAACCGCTTATCTTAATAGCAGTGTTCAGTAATTTTCCCGAAAAACTTTTTATTGATTCAATAATTGATAAGAAATTAATTTAAAGCCTTCTTTTGGTTACCTTTTTCTTAATTTTGAGCATAAAATCAGTGATCTCTTCGCCTCTCAGTTATAATTATTGGCCAAACATTTGAGGAATGAGTTTCTCTACTAAGGATTGCACCCATGAATACCATGAATATTCATCGACAGTTTAATAACCAAAGTTGTTTAAGAGGTTCTGGCAAACTCCTCACATAAAATCTGTTTTTATCATTCCCAACAGTGAATTATTAAATTATCTAGATCTTCTGTTATCTGATGGACCATCTTATTACCGGGAATTAGCAATTCTTTTAATTAGATTTTCTGATGAAATTCGGACATTAATTGAATGAATTGGTCGGCAAAGCGACTGATCTCTGGCTAATCGATTGAACTCCATATTAGTGATCAACAGATTTATTGCTTTTTAATAATCTATTGATTGACTGCAAGTCATATCTCTTATTATTTTTTGTTCAAATATTTAAAAGCAATTAACAATTAACACAATTATTGAATATTATCCCCAAATACGGCAATTATTAAATTTCAAATTTGACTTCAATTTAGATAAATGTTATAATGCAATGATCGCAATAATTCCATCTTGGTTATTCTTCAATACTTGTTGCATACAGTAATTAATTTGAAATGAATTAAAATTTATATAGTTTATTATTTTTTCTGCTCTCCCCTTAATTCGGTGAACTAGTAATCAATATTTTTTCTCAAAGAGTAATAAAAAGTTATTTTTAACTGAATTTCAAAAAATAAGAGATTATTATAAAATTGATGGCAAAGTATTTCATTATTACAGGAAATGACTCGTAATCGGAAAGAAGTAAATATTTCGCATTTTTCTCACAGGAGAGAGAGAGAGAGAGAGAGAGAGAGAGAGAGAG
>JAQGBD010000073.1:0-54906 GCA_034698165.1 Punctoribates punctum
CTTTTAAAGGTATATTAACTGTTCCAGTGTTAACAGATCCAACATTTTAGAGGCTCTGGTGTGTCGACTGCAAGAGCAGAGATTCTGCTAATATTCTCCTCCATAGAGACTCTTCTCTTACGTATATTAGGAACACAACTCTCTTATCAGTTGCGATAAATAATTCAGATTTATTTAATTTAGTTTTATTGTTATAATTGACAATCAAATTATTTAATGGAAAACTTGAGCGCAAAACACATTTATTTTATTCATTATTAAAAAGGTCTGAAAATCAATGAAAATTTAAATGACTTACACTTAAACTAACAGAAAAGTAATACTTATTAACTCCAGTTATATAAAGCTTTTCCTTTAATTCTCTGAAGTCATTAAAAGTTAGCGCTCTTTTGAAAACTAATTACATTGACTTTTGTCAACGTCTTGGCCATTGACTCGAACCGATTTCTTTGTTAAACGCTAACAATTTATAAATTCGATGAAACTTTTGTTTTCAAACAAATTTAATGGCTTTTCATTGATTTGAAACTTTTATTCGAATAATTTATTTGGATATTTAATGCCTCAAAGATATCGATTAAAAGCATTCACTAATTGTTTATTAATTTAAATTATTTGAGAGCATTAGTTGAGAGGGACTGACATTGAATTGAAAAATGACATAATTTTTAACTAATATTTATAATTATTAGAATTGAAGGCATGACTGGCAGAGAGTAGTCGTAATGAAATTATTCGTTGTTTAGCGCATTATATTCGGTAGAGTTAACGATATTTCCCAAACATATTTTCATATAATATTTTTTGTACAAAACTCGTTAATTACATGTCTTGAGAGCTGTTTATAATACAATGAATTTATATATTATAGAGTTTGCAATAAATATAGAATAATATAATAGAAAGTGTGCGGAGATGTGTGCAGAGATGCAAAACGGTTTTCTCATTGCTTGCGCGTGATTACCCCTGAGCTTATATATAAGTTCGGTAATTATCACACACCGTCAACAACGACTTAGTCATGATTTATAACCGTATATATGAATTCATATGAATATATGCAAAGTTTGCCAACAAAAACTTGAATCAGTCCAACACTGTTGCTATACTCCACTCTATTTTCTCAATAAATATATTAGAATTAATGCATGGCTTCTATACTCTGATTATTTTATTGAATACTTGACTTATGAAAATGTGAGGCAATGATGCGTGTATTGGCATCTCTTATAAAACACTTATAATTTTCTAGTCTTCCTGACGCCCGGTCTGTCATTTTAGTGGATAAAATTGTTTCATTTGCCAAACTTTCATAATATCATTTTCCCCCTTTTGAATAATGACTATCTATTGCCTCCTTTTTCTTCAATATTAAATTGTCTCAGAGCTAATGTCAGTTCCTCTGCAGACAACAAAAAACAGAAAAACAGACGAATGAAAAGTGAATCAAAAGAGAGAACAGTTCTGTACTGAGAACTGAGAAGAGCTGATGAAAAGAAATCGAACGTTTAGTTTAGATGATTGGCGTTCCCTTAGTTTTAATGACAACACCTATAAATAATAGGAGTACTCCACTACTCCATCACGACTTTGTTTCACTTGCGAGCAAATGTCTTCGTCCTAATGGCATCGATGGCTCTCTTTGTTGGCTGATGAGCGCCATTAGACAAATAGCAAACTATTACTTCTGACGAGAGTGAGGTAGAGTTGCCTTCGCTCCCACTCCACTCCATTCACTCCAATTACATACTATTCCTGTTTGTTTAAGAATTTCATTGATTAACTCATTTTGTTTTTGAACTTTTTTGATATTTTATAATTGAATTATTCTTTGAAATATCACTTCAATTGTCTTCAATTTAATAGCATTTATACGAACTCTAACCCAAAGTTTGAAAGCTTTTAGTTTTTGTCATTAACTTTAATTATCGAGATTTTAGAGTCTACTTTGACAACTAATCTGGCAGTACCAAGATTAACTTTCAAGTTTCTTCAATACTATCAATTCATATGATTAATCTTTAATTTAGTTTTATTCAATTCTTTTAGGATTCGATTTGTAAGGCAGGTTCTTTTATAACCCTTCTTTTTGTTTATCATTTGTCAATAATTATAAAAATACTTTTGATTTAAATTTAAATTTAATCTCAGAATTTATATTATAAAAATTGAGCAAGTCAAATTGTCCCACCAAATGAGCACAATTTTCTTGCTATTTAAATAAACTTGTAAACCAGACATCGCCAAACTCATCGACCTCGAGGGTGGTTAGAGGGGTTCTAAGTTTTTTCGGACGAAAATTTAGTGGGGGCTAATAGGAGGCAGTAAAGCGGCGACCAATTTAGCCGAAAATGCCATTTTCGACTTAATTCGGGTTAAATTCAGTCAAGTTTTGCTAAATTACGGAGAAAAGCAAAAAAATGCCACTTGGCTGCGCTCAGCCAAAATTTCAATTTCAAAGGATATTTTGCCAATTTTTGGTGGGGTTTCTCGAGCTATACCCACTGGCGATGTCTCATATAAACAATGGTCAATATTTCAGGTTTTGAAAAAATCCGAGTTTTGATGTAAGGATTAACTATTGAGGAACACCACTCTAAATGTGGCATTTTTTTACCCAAAATATTGTTCAGTTTCTTCTATTTTGGTATTTGGGTTGCCTTTAATGGGGAACCTTATGGTTAGTCCTACAAAATATCCAACTAATTGATGAGAACATCATTTCTTTTCTCTTTAATCGTTTTCTTCTTCATATGTGACCAACAATTCCGAAATTGAGTCAATTTGTTGGCACTTCTCAATCACTCATTATTTTTATCAATTGTTATGATTATTGAACAGTTGTCTTATCTATAACTCATTGGAAATAGTATATGATTTGTCACAATTTGAATATTAGTATGAATTATGTTGAGTTAGATTGTTCAAGTAACTTTATACATTCTTTGTTTGAAACAGGCTATCATATCTGATTTCCAAGATACGATTCAAATTTTTTTATGTTTTATATTTGGGATTATGGCAGGGATAAGCTTGGTCGGAGACCCTAGGGCGGGCATAGGGGAGCACCGAATGTTAAAATTTTTGGTCTATCGCGGCCAAGTCAATTGAACCCTTCCCATGCTCATCCCTGGATTATGGGGCGCTTTTCCTTAGATCAGAATTACAATTTTTGCCATCAGGCTTTTTAAATCAAGTTTTAATATAAATCTATTTTATTTTTCAAGTTTGACTCTTGGCAAATATATTTATTTTGTCATATGTGAAATGTAGAAGAATACTTGTTTCCTTGGTCACTTTGAAAAGTACAAATAACAAGTTTGTGTTGGCTGTGGAGGAGTGAAATGTTTGAAGTGGGGCTACATATGAGTAGATGTGATCTTAGATGACTTGATTGGGTGTCGTTTTGTTTAATTTCCGTTTCAGGTGACACCATCTAAATGGTATGTCCCTCCCAGCACTTGGCAAATGGCTGAAGCAATAAAGCCATAGAAATTGTTATAAATTTGAGCTGTAAATGGGTTCGTCAGTGAGGGCTCATACCGTCATAATAGCCCACATGTGTTCTCCGGTTACAATTGATTTACGTTTCCTCATATGATGTGCTCTTATGTATGCTATATATTAAAGTTAGATCTGATTCGTGTTCACTAACTAACAGGCATTCAATTCGGTTCAGATGTGCATTACTTGAGTTGCATTCAAATGCAGGTACTCTTCAATTACTGGAGCTGTGCTGTGCTGTGCTGTGCTGTGCTGCACAAATAGAACAATAGTTGACTCAATGATCAATGAGAGTCTAATTCATTGGATGCTGTTTGAGCTAAATTGAACGCATTGATGCAGGTAATTGCCAGTGCCAAACACATCTCACCATACACATTGGCCCCAGTGCCACATCGCAGTCAATGCACCTGCCATTGACAATCAGATACCTCCCCTTTGCAGATATGAAATGTCCATTATTCATATAAACATATACCCTGTGCAAGAGCACAGTATCGCACTGACAGTTCATAGCCGTGTATTTTAAGACAATGCAAGTAGAGTTGAAGTCACTTTCCCAGTGTATATGTGTCTGTCAGGAGCACATGTGCCGGTGCCCGCCTTTTCTAATTAATATACGGCTCCGATATCTTCTATTCTCTATCGATATTCTGTTTGTCCTTTTATTCTGAGAATTCATATAAATTTGAGTTTTCATACGAATGCGAATTTGGCACAAAATTCTTGCCGAGCATAGCCTCGATTCCCTTCTCCTGTGGTGTGGTTGAGGAGCTTCACCGCAATATTTGAGTGCATATCTGGGTTGACCCCCGAAACCCAATTTGGTTGATGTTATTTTGGTTGCGATTATTCCAAAATTTGTGTTCACATATCAACACAACAACTAATGTAAGAGTGAATGGAAAATATATATCTCTTTGAATGGTATTTCACTCTTTCACATAATACTTATTGTGAAAACTGTCAAATCAAGGGTTCCCTCAATCGTGAAAGCATTTGCCTCAACAGTAGAGCAAACGTTGCATACATTTATGATGGCTCTCATCAATATAGTGCTAACTCACTACACATTCATTTTGCTGTTTGGGGACAGAGCACAGACAGAGCACAACCAAAAAGATGTGTTATTCAAAAGAAAGACTGAATAAAAGTAACTTTTCATATAAACTACGAGAAGGACTCAAATTTATTATTTCCTCCAACTTTTTCTTTATTTGAATCGATGCTAATTTTCTCAATAAAAGCGAATCCAGTCCTCACATGCAGTCCTTACACATCTTTAATGCCATTACATGAGACCAATAACTGCAGTCAACTCTTTGCAAAAACCTTTTTGATAAATGAGTCAAAAAGTATTCTCAGTTTATATTCAAATTCAAATTTTATATTTTTATTCGAGTTATGAATTCATCCATTGATTCGAGAGAATAGTAATCACTTTATAGAGGAAATGGTGAAGACATCCAATACTTCTCTAATTTGCAAACTTTTTTAATTTTAAGAATTTATTAGAATTGTATGCAATTAATGACTATATTTTTCAAATACTATTTCTAATAATAAATTAAAGTCTAAGTATATCACCTGGAGCAATTCTAAATCAATATTTGTTTGTTTTGGTAAATATTTCAAACGATAAGTTGGAGAGTAATATAATTTTAATGCAATACTAATACTATCGATAATAGTATAAGCGAGCGATCCATTTGATTGATGGCAATGATGGCAGTGCCTTAATATTGACTCAGAATGAGATGCTTGTCCTCTAATTTCAAAATGCTTGGGTTGAGTCAACCGGAGAGCAACCAGAGCTGCTCCAGAGCTCGACTTTACGATCAAAAGGTAGAATAGCAGTCATAAAATGGCTGAAATGTGATATCTTTATGACAGGAGTTATGTTTTCCTTTATTAGTTATGTGCATCTCATCAAAGCAAAGGTGACGTTCACCCGATCATAGCTATGCTCGCAATGCAATCCACTTTGTAATAAAAGTTGCCTTCAGGAATGGAAGGTGACAGCCTGCCTGTGCTCTGCACTGCTCCGAAAGTGGCAGCGCTCTTATATTCACAATAAGAACCAGCTGTGCCTTTACGTGGAAAATACTCTGCATTAAACGGCTATATTTTATCGACCCATTTAGTGAACTCTTGTTTTTATATATCTTATATGTTATATACATTATATATAATTCTATATATGAGCTTCAGATCAGTTCAAATACCATTTTCCGCTTTGAATTAAAAGTGAAACTATGACCCCTTCCCCTTCCTAACAGAGTTGGGGCTTCTCTCAAGAATTGATTAAATCAAACCACTGGTCACTTGAATTACATTTTGTAACCTAAATAATGGTTATATTTTTTACCATCAATTCCATTGAGTTTAAGTCCAAAACATTATTTATTCGAAAGTTTTTATGAATTTATTCAAATAATTTGATGTAATTTATTCATATTTTTTTCAATAACTTGATTGAAGTTAATGTAAGTATATATTGAAAAGAAATAAACTTTTCAATTGATAAGTAGCTAGATACTTTCAAACTATAAAACTAGAATTTATAATTTGATTGGCGCCGAATCTTTAATTCATCTTGCTTCAATTAAACCATGAACTATTAATTATGTGTATGTATTTGTTTGGTCAATTGGCCAATGTTTGAATCCTCGTAAAACTACGAGGAATGCAATATTTTCGATCAATATTTTGCTACAATCAGTATATCTGACAATAAGTTTTTCAAAATGAAAAGCTCAGGGTATTTATTGTAATTTTGGTATTTAGACGAATATTCATTAGGTTTGTGTTATTCAGAGTCTTGAATATTGTATAAAATAAAAGTGGAAATCTTGGAACCACTCAAAGCAAATAAAGGAATGAATTGGGGAAACGTTTAGCATATGATTTGTTTGATGTAATCATAAACAGAGTTAGACTGTTGTGACTCTTGACTCGACTGTCATTTCTATGTGTGTTATGAGAAATCTTTTGGCTTTTCTTTTTTAATCATACGTTATTCTCCTGAGAGATTTCGTACAACCGCATCCCTGTCCCTCTCCATTGACAACTCGGATGATAGATAGCGGCGCCGGGGCCTCAGAGACAAGCGCCGCAATTTGTTGTATACTTGGCTTTAGTATTGCATCGATTTCATTGCAATTCATATTAGTTATAGAGAAGGAATTGCATTACAGAATACCTATACTTATATGATATTTGTGTCTCATTTCACTCCACTCTCGACTCGATTCCAGTTTAGACATATTCGAGAAGACGGTAACAAATTTTATCTCTTTTATAGACGAAACCACTGCTCCGCTTAATATACTCCACGCGCGATGTCCGCACTGCGGCCGCATATTTCGTGGTCAGAGATCTACGCTCTCCCTTCAGGAGCACATCACAAGCATTCATGCGGTCGTTGTTCCCTCTTCAAAGTCAAATATGGCGTCTTCTCCTTCTTCTACTCGTTCTTCCGATGCAATAGTTGGACAAATAGAAAGTGATAACCCATTTGTCTGCTCCAAATGCAAAGCCTCATTTGGAGAAAAAGAGCAGTTGGAAAAACATGAGTTACTCCATTCAGCACAGGGACAGGTGAGACAGACTTCTCTTCACTTGCTTTTATCCATTCCATTAACTTATTTCACATTTCAATGCTTTTAATGCATTCATCGAATACTAATCTAATAATTATTTGAGGTCTCAATCAATTCAAAGCACATTATTATCAATCTTTTCTCTTTTCTATGATTCCAAAACTGATCAGGGTTTAATTATTCACTTCAATTAGTCACACTTGATTAGTCGACTGTCCTTATAAACATGTTGGTAAAATTTTGTTTAGTTTATATCTGGTAATAATCATATGAATTTCTATCATGTTCAAATTTCTTTCGTCAAGCATTTCATTTATCAAAATATAACTAATAATATGTAAATCAATTGGAAAGTTATTGAAGAGGGGGTCAAACGATACAAACTTTAATTAGTTGTTTAGAAATTGAAAACATATTCTCTTCACTTCTGAAGTGAGGAATAAATATAATAAGAAATTGATTAAAAATTTTGGACAAACACTCAGATTAAATGTTTTGGTGTCAATCCTTTTCTGCTCTGACTCTGTCTGCATGTCTGCCTTTTGCATCTTTACCTCAGTTTTGTCATCAGTGCAATAAAAGTTTTGCCAACGTATACCGTCTACAGCGCCATATGCTTAGCCACGACCAGAGCCAAGTGCTTCGAAAGTTCAAGTGTCCAGAATGTTTTAAGGCATTCAAATTCAAGGTAAGCTCTTTTATTTGCAACTCCTCTTAAATGATTGTAATTCGAAATCTTTGACGACAGCACCACCTCAAAGAACACATCCGAATCCACAGCGGAGAGAAGCCGTTTGCCTGTCCTAACTGTGGGAAGAGGTTCTCACATTCGGGCTCCTATTCATCTCATATGACGAGTAAGAAGTGTTTGGTCGTCAACTTAAAGGTCAGTTATTAACTCATTTAGTATTCATTGATTTGATTAAATTTTTAAAATTGAATAATAGGTCAGAAAAGTGGATCAAATTCGAAATCAAAGAAATCGCAATACAAATGCCGCCAACAATAGTGGTCTTTCTTCCCAGAAATGTATCAATAAATTAGACCTTTTGGGGAATAGCTCTGAGAGTGCGTCCGATTTGAAGATCTCTTTGAACAGCAGTCGAATTAATAAAAGAGACGATTCTTTTGACATTTCTTCGAAACGAAATATTTCAGTATTGAAGTCAGAGCTCAACGATAAGTTCGCGCCGGTATTCCTCACATCAGACATCAGCCGTTTTGTTGCTGAGGGCTCCTCCTTTCATAGTTATGTGCCAAACAACTATTCATCCGGACTATCCTGTCTTCATCCGGCGTTGTTCTCAGCAGCGGCTGCTTCGGTAGGACTCCCCCCTCACTACTTGTCGTCCACGCTTTCCAATTATCCCGAAGTCGCGAATGCAATACTCAGGTCACAAATGGACAAATCGGTGAATGAAATCGGTTTGAATCGAAACAACTGTTTAACAGACAATAAACTCAATTCAATGAAAGTTTTGGAAAACAATTCTGTTTTAGAGAATTATGACTTGACTTCAATGAAAAAGATTTTACAAATCGTTGACTCAAAGGTTTCAAAATCTCGTTTCGATTCAATGAATCTAATAAATAATGGTTTGTATGAAGACATTCGTTCCTCCAATCCGTCGCCTTTGACCGTATCGGCGGCAACACTACCTCTGCCACAAATCACTCCCATTGACTCACCTGAGGATAAGTCTCTTTCGAATTCTCAGATATGTTGTCGTTATTGTAATGAAAGCTTTGAAACTAAAATTGATTTACATCACCACCAAAGCCATGTCTGTAAACACAGAATCTCTTTGATTACTAAGAATTGTGACAAGAATTCCAACGAAATATATAACAAAACTCATCAGAACTCGACTACAATTAACTCGAGTGCAGCAGAAAGTGATGACGAATCTCAACGCGACTCGTCTTCACTCGAAGAGGAAGTCCTGATCTCTGACGGCAAGAAAGTCAGAGTTCGTTCTGTTCTCGGAGAAGAAACTCTTCGAATATTAAGAGCGCAGTACGACATCAATGCCAGACCCAAAAAACATGACATTTTAAGACTAGCACAAGAAGTAAACTATTCTCCCCGAGTGGTTCAGGTCTGGTTCCAAAATATGAGGTACTCTTCTATTTTACTCTCAATTTATATCACATGAAGTTTTTCTTTTGAAAACAGGGCTCGCGATAGACGTCTTGGAAAACCGGTTAATTCTGTTCAAGTTTCGAATGGTTTGAGTCCTAACACTCCGAATGTTAGCACATTCTCATCTGCCAATCACTCGACACATTCCATTCCAACTTCATTGATGCCGATATCCATTCCTCATTATAAGCCAGTCTCTAATTTATGCCTTTCGGAGAATATATCGTTTTCTCCGAATTTAACATCTTTTGGATCTGATTTAACACAATTTGGCCAAAGAATTGCAGACAATTCTTCATATTTCTTGAATTCTTCAGAATATTCTCATAATTCTGTTGTGAAATCAAAATCACTTAACAATAAATCTGAAAATTGTGGTCAAACTGAACAGCCATTAGACCTCTCTTTAAGAAAAAGATCATTCATTAGAGAAGTGAATGAGAAAACAGAATCAAATCCGAAATTCAATGCAATAGAAGTTTTAAATTTGAGCCAAAAGTCGAGTCGAAGTCAAACAAATGAGAATTCCAACGAAGAGATGTCGAGCAATGTGTCCCTGGCACTCATCCAACAGCAGCGCAAACAACTGGAACAGACATCTATTGTTCGGTCTATGCTTTTGAACAATTGTCCCTCTAATGGATTGGAGCCTTCAATAACCCATTTGAATGTATTTAATGCGGGCACTGAATTTCAATCTGTTGAAGGGTTGGCCAAATATTCGCCTCCTATTTGTAATGTCCTCAGAGAGAGTGTTCAGCCAATTACCAAACGAACTCATTCTGACTCTGAGGATGTCGGACATCAAAGTGATAGTAATCCAAGTGATGACTGTTCCGTTTCCAGAGCTAAAAATTCATTGGTTTCGCCGATAAAGTTGATTAAAACGAGTAATGAAAATATAATCAATTGTGACGATCAAAGTCCGCCTCCAGACAACTCCCAGACCGACGGAACTGGACTCTTCACCTGTGATCAGTGCGATAAGACTTTCAGCAAACAAAGTTCTCTGGCCCGACATAAATACGAGCACTCAGGTATGCAAACCTATTGCTTGATTAGTTGATTAAATTTGTTGATCGCACGGTTAGGTCAAAGGCCACATAAATGCGATGTTTGCAGCAAAGCATTCAAACATAAACACCATTTGACTGAACACAAGAGACTCCACAGCGGAGAAAAGGTATCCTTTATTTGAAATAACAATTGAAACTGAATTGATCATGCAAACTGTTGGTTTACAGCCCTTTCAGTGCAAGAAATGCTTGAAGAGGTTCTCCCACTCTGGGTCTTACAGTCAGCATATGAATCATCGGTACTCTTATTGTAAGCCTTACAGAGAATAACGAGTTCTTCGATCGGAGCCTAACTTTTAGTAAAATTATGAAACAAAACGTCCAATAAATTAAAGCCAAACGAATCTTTGCAAAAGTCATTTATGCATCACTTCTTCATTCGTTCATTCAATCGATTTGATGTGAATTTGCAACAAATGTTTCATCACTTCATTGGATCGCAAATTAATAAATATAACGCCAAACGACACAAATCTCAATGTTGTTAACAATGTTTTAATAATTTAGTGCAAAATAGGTTTCAAATCAACGATAAGTATTTCTATTTTCAATAATTTTCGTATATATTTCTCTAAACCAATGTTTTTAATGTAATTTATCGCCAGAAGAATGTTTGGAAAAATCAAATAATTGTTTACTAACTGCTAGTCATTGAATTACTGATCCGTTTCTCCAAATTATCATCAGTTATGGGCAGACATATTGTCCAAAATGTGTCCGATGATTCCAAACGGTATCAAAAGACAAGTGCAGTAAACTTGAAAGTGCTTTCCTGTCCATCAAATTAGTCTCATTTTCAAGACTAGTCTCTGAAAAATGTTTTCACTTCTGAACCAAAAATTCGTGTAATTTAACAAATTATATAACTTTTATTTCTCTTATGATTTCAAAAATATTGAATTTGTGTATGTCTTCAATGTTTTACGTGTCATATTGCTGGTCATTTCACCTAGTTCTCATTTTGATCTCAAATCTAAATTTATTCTCCTTTTATTTGATCAAAAAGTTATTGGAAATTAAACGACAGATCAAAAGTATGTAAAAATATTGAATTTTCAAATTAGTTAAGAAATTATTAAATATTAGGATTTGAGATAAGTTTTGATCAACTCTTGTATAAGTCATATGACACGTATAACCCTTGAAATGTATGATTAAATGTACTTCAAGACTGAATCTGCAATAGATTAGAGTAAGGCTTCTGTTTGTCTTATTGAGTGTACAGCTAGTCGTCTATACAGTGGTCCACAATATATGTAACGATCATAAGATCTGCTTTTTCTCATCAATTGTTTCATTACCTAAACTATAAGCTCTGTTCGAAGCAACGAAAGAAGAGGTGCTCTTCCTTTACGAATAGAATATATTATATAATAAACGCTTAAATCGAGAAAAGGCTCAAAATTTTCTCAAATAAAATGTCTTTTTCTCAAAATTCTATAAAATATTACTAATTAGTGAATATCCTATCAATTGCTGGGAATTTGCAATTTTTGCTTATTTTTTGTTAAATGATTTACTTTTTTTAGTTTTTCAAAAAATATTAATTTATGTAATGATAAGACGTTTTATATAATGTATAATATTATTGAATTCGTATAAATATATTAACGAAACATTTTTTTTTAATAATTAGTTCCTTTGATTGAACTTCAATTCAATTATAAATATTAAAATTGATATAACGAAAAGCCAAAGAATTGCACAACGCGTACAATTACCAAGATATATTGCCATAAATGCCAAACAACTGGTGATCTATTGATTAATTTACTCGATTATATTCTGATTGAGACATTTGCCAAAAATTATGCTATTATTGAAATAATTATTTTTTAAATACAGAATATTCTGAATCTCTTTTGTTAGAAATACTCAGAAATCGCTTCAAATACTCTGAAAGTTGTAATGTTTTCAGATTTCAATCAAATAATCACTTTATGAACGAATCGATTGGTTTTAAATATTTGAGTTAAGTGTCAATTAAAACATTGCTTCCAATCGATTCTTCACTCAAAATGAGAACAAAGTTTTGCAAATATATTAAAACTAAAGTAGAATTTTTCAAATTTCCGACTCATTAGTTAAAAACTCAATCATATTATATATATTTTGCAAGAACTCTGTAAACCATTTCAAATGATATAATTTCATTGAATTAATTGGTATTTGATTTAAACATTTTTCAATTGTGAGCACAATTCGAGACTTGTGTCACATATTTTGTCATAACTTTTATTATAATTATTGTAATTTATTTCATTTCATAAGAATTGGTTTCAGAAATGAATGGGTTATAAAATATATAATTCTTGGATAATATAATTCTTCATTTGATTGTAATATTTAAATACATTTTTTTATATAATTATTCGCATAAATCGAAACTATTGTTAAAACGAACAAAAAATGTGCGCAAATTGTGCCAAAAATATGTATAAATTGAGGAAAAGGTGCCAAAAATTATAGCCTTTTGTGTCAACTCTGTTGACGACGTGCTGTTAATTAGTTAATTAGCTTATGATATGATTATATAAATTCTAAATATAATTAATAAAATATTTCACATTTTGTTTCTGAAATGTGTGCCAAATATTATTTGCTTTCGATATTTCATTAAAATATTTATGCAATCATTTTGTCTCTCATTCACTCAATTATTCAATACTTCTTTATTTGTCATAATTTCCTCGGAATCAAAATTATCTAAAGAATGACCTTGTATCATATCTTTTTCAAAGGTTTACCTTACACAACCTAAACTTTTTTTTAATTTAGAGATCTCGACAGAAAATGATTACCCCGTTTAATCATCTATGGGTGATCCAAGCTCAATAAATTAATTGACCAGTTTGTCGGCCATAGTTTTCCGAACCCTGAATATAACTTTCTTTAAAATACTTGAGACATGATTTGTGAGGCGAGAGATCCGTTTTTTGTCAAAATCGCAGCAAATGTTTTCACTAACTTTTATTATCAAAAATAGAGTTGCAGGGACAATTTTTCTCACTTTTTATTAAAATACATGTCAAACAATTTTGTATAATTCGTTCTTGCTGATAATAATATGAAAAAGTTTCTAACTTGTTAACTATTGCAAAAGGTAAATGAACCTTGAATATTGAAATATTTCGAATTTCACTCAACAGAGGGCGGAATCTAAACGAGTTAAAGATATAAAATAATTATAAGTTGCTAGAACTTTCTTACGAAGAAAGAATCAGTTTCTTTGGAACAAATATTTTTATTTTGTTTAAAGTAATACCACCTTGCTAATTCATTAAAGATTTAATATAAAATAATTCATTTAATTTAACGAATTCTAGCATATGATTCGACAGAATTTTTAAAAAGACATTTTCCTATTATGATTCATAATTTATGAATAATCACTGATTATTAATCAGTGGTCAGCAAAGGGGGTCAGAGAGGGGGGTCAGACAAAAACTTATGTGTCGGAGTCAAATTTTGGAAATAACCCCCAAACCGGAATTTTTTTACTTTTTAGCGCATTTCTCAAGTCTAATATTCGACACATTAGGTGTAATTGCGTGCGAAGGGAGGTTTGGCGGCAAATTTTGTCGTTAAAGTTCGGTTATTTGGCCGAAAAACTAGATTTAAATTGAGTTGAGGACAATTTAAACCGAATTAGGCCGAAAATAACCGGAAAACGGCCATTTTTACTTGTGAAAACCACCCCCTTCTCTCCCCCTGTCGGCGAGGAGCAGCTCTGGTTTTGAATTAACTGAAAACGAGGAAAGTATTGGTTCTACTCTTTTGTCTCTTAATTTTTATCTTAATTTCCTGAAGTGACAAATCTTGTGTTTAATTCATTTTTACAACATTTTACTCAAAATCCTAATTAAGGAAAAAATTAAAAACTGATTTCTGATGTCTGCTGTCTCTGGTCTGTTGCCTGTCGTCTGTTTCCTGTGGTCTTTTGCCTAGTATATTTTTGCAATACAACTATACTAGTAATAATATGAAAATTGGGCAATAAGTAAATTTATCTTTATTTTAAATTCTTGGTAAAAACATGCCGGAAACGGAATATTTTTTAGAGTGCGGGACCGGAATGGGAATTGAAAGTCGGGAATACCGTTCATTGGTTTGGTAAACAATACCTCAACTTTTAGTGATGTAATCAACGAAACCGATTTTTCGATTCACGTAATCAAATATTTCGGGGGAAAGGGAGGGGAGGGGTTCAACTAACAGTAGATAATCGTTAGATGTCGTCGATTAAAATGGGGAACACTTTCCTCTATTTTGAGGGAGTCTTTGGGTATTCCGGAATTTTCGCAGACATGGGTTTATGGGCTGACTTTTGCCCAGAATTGATCTAAACTCTTGATTCTAGAGAGCCATCCAAAGTACTGGACTATAATGGGAATTTAGGAGTCATGTAAATCAGAGGTCATCAAGGGGAGGGATAGCCCATATCCCCTGTCAGCAAAAAATTTTGTAAGTACCCCATAGACCCCGCCACAACCCTTGGGATTTTTGCCAAAATTTTGTGAAAAAACACCCCCTATGCCCCGGCGAGGAAGTTGATGACCTCTGATGTAAACTACAAACTGAAATCTCGGAAATGAAAGTTTTCTCATATCGAGGATTGACTACGACTTTCACTAATAATTGAAAGATCTGTCAAATTATTGATATGAAAACAAAATTTATAATTATTTACTGGAATATGAATATGTATGTGAAAAGCTCTTCTTTATAGTAGGACTTTATAGTAGGACTTTATAGTAGGACTCTTCAAAATAGAAGGACTCACATCATTAGTCGTCATAAATAAGGGGTAAAAATAGACGAATAAACGGAACAATTCTGACAATGAATTTATTTGCATTTTTTTCAAATGAACTCACATTTTAGTTATCATTTGATTTCTTATTTTTCTGTATACAAAATGAAATGTAGACTCTGTAGAGGCTAAGTCTGGTCACCTTTAGGCTTAATGAGACCAATTACTTGGAACCCCCGCCGAAGGCAATATATTTTGAACATCGGTTGACATTCATTGGATGCAAAACCAAATAATTAAAGATTAATCACTCATTAGTAACGAATCTAATTATTAGCTTCAGATTCAAAATTAATAATTTTCCGGTTTATCCAATAATTTAAGAGTTTGTCAGAAATTGAATCTATTTTTTGTTTATTTGAGAGAAAAAGACCAATAAAAAGGATAAATAATGGCATCACTTCTCAGTTATTCCAAAAATATTTTTTTTAATTTTTTCTTTAAAAGTAGTGATTTTATGTATTAATCATTAGTCGAAGTCGAAGAATATTTAACGTCTAATAAATATTTAGATTAAATGGAAATAAAAAAATGTATAAAATATAAAACAAAACAATTTAATCAGAAACTTAGTCTGGGATAAGATATGGAGAGAAATGTGAGGACAGGACTCAGACAGTCTGCTATTGTCTGCAAATAATTGTTTATTAGGAAAGCAGTAACTGTTGCGTACATATTATATATGTCTATATGTCTGGCACTCTGTTAGGCAGTGGAGACCCAAATGCGTTGGATTTGAGAGTCTGTGCAATGGATTCATTGCTAGCATTGATGATGGGCTACAGTCTTGTCATAGTCTGTAGTCTGGCTCCCAATGTCTCTAATGTCTCACAAGTCTCACAAAATTCTGGTTTTGTCTGACTTCCCATCCCTTACAGACTGTTCTCCCTTTCAAATGGAGACAAACAAATGGTTTGCTCTTATTTTCAACATATTTAACGTTTTTAACGCTCTTTTATTTTCTATTTTTCAATGTCTCTAAAGTTTTCGTATCTCATTAAAAGTGGCAAATTTTTAAGTTATTTAATAATAATAAAATTAAAAGCAGTGTTGGTAGTAGTCCAGCTCATCCCAATCACCAGTATTTTATATATATATCACTAAACTAGTGATTTTGGGGTCCACTCTATTTGGTTGTTATGTGTCGTCATTAATGGAAAGAGCAATACATTGATTATCTTTCAAAGTGGTTGACTGTCTGGTCTTCAGCTTCAGTGACCTTCGCAGACGTCTGACGCACAGACAGAATAAGAAGAAGAGAGTAATTGTTGATCACATTTGACCAAACATTCAAATGAATCCATTGATAGCTTAACTTTCGGCTATCGATGTCTTTCTCTGTCTTAGAATCGACACAAACGTAGAAATAGCTCTAAAGCTATGATTTGTTGCCTTTTTTAAGAAAAGATTTGCTTTTATTCAACTTTTTTGTTATTATTTTTATTATAAAATTGAGATCATCTGTGATATCAATTCAATTGATTGTTATTAACGCCAATGATATGAGACAATTGTCTTTCATTAGTGAATATCTTTTAGTGGTAAGTCTTCTCTCAATACTCTTAAAATAGATATCAATTTATGAATTAATGCCAAATATTTTTCACTCAAATATTTGTAATCTATTAATCATTTTTGAACTCAAAAAGTCTTTAAAAAAAACTCTTTGCTATCGATTATTATAAATGTCTATAATTCGTCTGATTTAATGATTTTTGTTTTTGTTTCAGTCTTTAGTTTAAACCAATTGTCAAACGAAGAAAATATATTGTCATTAATAATGACATAATTGAGTGTCGAATAAGACTTAAAGTCTAATAGATAGCAATGGACTGTTGGTTGCGGTCATATTTGATGGCTTCTGTCCTCCTCTTCCTATGGATTCAATCCGGTATTTGTTTGTCTTTTCTCATGAATACAGTTAAGCCGTTAGAGACTGATTTCAATCACTTAATCATAACTCAAATGCCTTTATATATGAGGAAGAAATTGAATTAAATTAAGAGTTGGTTCACACAAACCATAGCTTATTATTATTTTGTAATATCAGTGAATTGGAGTCAAAGTGGAGATAAACTTCAAGAAGTGATAATTAGATTATTTTTGATAATAGAGATGCGACTGACGACCGCTTCCTTGGTTTGTGCCCACTATAAACCACATCACGAAAGAAGAGTCCCATTTGTGGCAAAACATTCAACTGATAGCTTAAATTCAGTCAACGATACCATAGAATGGGAGACCTGTGCCGATGACATCAGCTTTTGTTATACTTTATTGAAATACAATCCAATTGATCCGATGAACACTAGTCTATACACAATTCTGGCCAAAGGTTTGTTTCAATGTTTCTATTGTTTTCTCCAAAATTGATGTGAAGTCAGGAGTTTCCAAATTACTAATGGAGTGTCTCATAGGATGTTGGGATACGTCCACCGATAGTATGGAGTGTGGAGTCGGACAGTGCTCTTCAGAATTAAAGCCTATGAAGGCTATAAGCAATTCGGTGTTCTGTTGTTGTTCTGGCCATACGTGCAATGCCAACATATCTGTGGTTAACCCTCTCTTCCCTTCTAAGGCCTCTTATTCTGAATCCATAGATTCACAAAATCCATTAAATCTGAAGAGTTTTGATAATCTGAATGAGAGGTCGAATTCCGGACTTTTAATCACATGTATAGCAGCTCTGGTCTGTGTGACTGTCGTTTTGTTGGCATTTTTTGTCTGTTGTCGAGCACTGTCCTCATCAGTCATTGATATCAATACCAAACACAAAACTTCAGATTCACTTCACTTATTGGAATCTAATTCCTCGACTTCTCAGAGCTCTTCTCTTTTGTGTGAATTCGATAAATTGAAACTAATCGAAGAAATAGGACGCGGAAGGTATGCCTCTGTATGGAAGGCCTCTCACAACGACCAGACAGTGGCTGTGAAAAAGTATGGCCAACAATACAGACAATACTTTCTCAATGAAAAAGATATTTATTTGCTGTCGTCGATGGACTCTAATCGATGTTTGCCCCGACTCTTTGGTTTTAAAGAATCGTTTACAAGCGATGGCCGCCCAGAATATAATTTGGTTCTCAGTTATGCGCCTTTGGGTTGTCTTCAGGATTATTTGCGAAACCATACCATAGATTGGTTGACGTTATGCCGTATGATTCAGACCACAACTCAGGGTTTGGCTTATCTTCACAGCGAAGTCAAAAAAATCGACAAAAGTAAGCCCTGTGTCGCACATCGAGACCTCAGCTCCAGAAATATTTTAGTGAACGTCGACAACACATGTATGGTCTGTGACTTCCAGTTTGCGATTCGTATCGCGGGATCTGAATATTATTCTTGTGGGGAACGGTTTGACTCTCAGACCGCGTCCCTCAACGATGTGGGAACACTTCGGTATATGGCTCCCGAAATATTGGAGGGAGCCGTGAATCTGCGCGACTGCGAGTCTGCAATGAAACAGATCGATGTCTACGCATTAGGTCTAGTCTTATGGGAAACGGCCAGTCGTTGCACAGATTTATATCAAGGCATAGAAGTGCCGCCCTATAAGCAACCCTTTGAACACGAGATTGGAGTCCACCCCTCTTTCGAACAAATGCAAGTTCTGGTTACCAGACATAAGGCGCGACCACTTTTTCCCGATCTATGGAAAGATAGTAATCCAGCGATTCGTTCCCTGAAAGAGACGATTGAGGACTGTTGGGATCACGACGCAGAGGCCCGACTCACTGCACTCTGTGTTGAAGAACGCCTCCTGGAGTTACCACTTCTTTGGGAGCGATACAAGAGTGGAACTCTGACTAATTGTGTCGGAACCAAATATTCGATGTCAACTCATTCGCCAAACTTCACAAATATTAATAATCAGAAAAACTCGATTCGATTCCGAAGCGGAAGTAATAGTTATCACAATATAATCGGTGGTCTCTCTTCTGTGGTTGTAATGGAAGCTCACGAGAAGATCACTAATGAACTGCAAACCAATCGATTGATTAATCGAATCGAATACACGAATAATAATTTCATAAATAGTAATAACAATTCAATTAATTTAAACGACTCTTTGGTACCGTTTTCCCCGTCGACTGACTTCGAGAAAAATATTGTTTCGGCCGCCAATACATTCGTTAATCAGCCGAAAGTGACTCTTCCTCTTCAGCCGCATCAGGGAAGGAACCCTTGTCTCGAAAGAAATCTAATGATGGAGTCATCAGATGATAAGCCATCAGTTCTTTTAGAACACGGATTGAAGTTTCAAATCAAAGACTCCAACAGAGACTCGCTTTTGACAGACGTTTTCAATGACAGCACTAATACTGAGAGCAATGCTTTGGTAACCAACGATGTCCTCAACAGATCCACAAATGACAACATTAGGAACATTTCGCGAAGGGCTGCCAACGGCGTGACTCCAATCCCTTTTGTGCAGAACGCGGTCGGCATCACAACAATTCCAAAACAGCCTAATGTTCCCGGAAATGGACAGTCGTCTCACATCAAGAATACCAACGAAATTCTGGTCGGCGTTCAAAATAAAAGTGAATCCAGTCTTTCGAAGCTCTTTAAGTGGTCTAATCTGATGACAGTGAAGGGTTGGCCCAACTTTAAGACCTTCAAACACAAGAATATAAACAATGAGCCATCACCTGAAGAGAGGGAACCCTTCACTCGAAACAATGAAGGTGTGAGAGGTCAGCCTCTGCTCGACAGACAGGAGTCGCAAAACATGATAACTGTTTCTAATAGTTTGATCTCAGGCTCACTGCAGAGTCGGATATTAATTGATCCCAATTTAAGCTCTTCGGCCACTCAGCCCAAAGTCACTGAAGCAGATTCGGTAAACAATTCCCCGCTTCTCAACATTATTGGTGAAAACGATGAAATCAATTCAGAAAAATTGAATGATTTTATCGAAAAATCGATGGGACGGCCATCGAATGTGAACCGAATCGAAAGCGAGGCCAATATGAGTCGAATGACTCAATCGTGTGATTGTTTGCAAACAAACCTAAAAGAATCTTCCGTTTCATCCGTTTTATGCGATTCCTCTTTAAAAGACTAATTTTGAATCATTGAAATGCATCTAATATTCGACATTTGAGACAATTGTCTGCTCTTTCGCTGACTTTTCGATATTCATTAGTTTTATAAAAGCTATGAATTATTATTAATTAAACTCTAAGTCATATACTCCTTATTCATTGCAAAAGCAATTCATTATGAGTTCAAAATTTAATTTGAGGTTTAATTTGTTGTATATTTCTATTCGAATGAATCACTTCTTTATTATTCTTATTATCAAATAATTTGAAATTAAAACACTTTTTGAGTGATTAACTGAAATTTATTTTTGCTTTAATTGAATTTTCATTGAATTGATTTTGTCGGACAGCATTCGGTTGGAGGCACCGCATTTGCTCAGCACATAATCCAATGCTTCCATATCTTTGGCTTCAAAAGCGAATTTCGCGCCGTCTTCTAAAAGCCTGAAAAGAGATTTTGATAATTTGATGATCAGATCTGTGGCCACACATTCTCTGCCGACAAAAAAACAATAATTACCCGCATTTCACATAATATTTGATTTTATTTTCGTCTCTAATTTTAGTCAAATATTTTTGAGCCTCATATCGATTGTGATGTTTGAGACAGACGTCAACCAAAGGCTGGAAATTAAGATTAGAATCATTAATCAGATTAAGAGTTGATTAAATTCTCACTTCATAGCCTATGGGCGACTTTTTTGTCTTGGTGAATTTGTCGAGCTCTAGCCATTCGCCCCTTTCAGCGAGAACTGTGATTTTGATCCACCAATACCTACGATCGCCAACTTTGAAGTCTTTCTTAAGCTCTTCACTCAGTTTATATTCTTTGTCTAAAATAAGTTCTTTAATGGTTTGATGTAAAGAGAGATCCAAATATTTTTTGTGGAATTTGTCCTCTAATTTGATTTGATATTTAATTAGTCGCAAACTTTCGTCGATAACCGAAACATTGAACTCATTTCTGGCTCTTTTGTATGAATCAAATGCCGACTGAATATAACTTTGCTTTTGAGTAATGTTTTTAGCGCTCAGACTATTTTTCAGCCAACAGTTGCCCTCTGAGAGGTAGTCGTCCTCCTGATAGAAGAGGTCTCTTAGTTTCTCGTTGTCGTCTTCTCTGCAAAACTGATCCGATTCAATGATATTAGAAATTCTGATACTTTTGATCGAATCGAATACCTTTTGGAACAAAGAATAAGCGATCGGATAATCTCTTATAGTCATTAAGAACTCTCCGGCGGACAGAACTTCTCGCAAACGTATGATTACGATATGGATTAGGTTTGTGTCTCCACTTTCTATAGCTCTCTGTAGAGCGAGTCTGTGTTGTTTGAGTTTAAGAAGAAGGGGGACCTGTTGGCTCGACCGCAGCTCGTGGTCCAACAGTTTGATTGCCAGTTGGGTTCGCCCGCTTTCTATTGCTTTGTTGGCGATCTCCGAATAGGACACTCCTGGCGATTGACCCAATTTGTTGGATATGTCGTTAGCTATCTTCTCGTCATCCAAATAGGTTTGTCTAACCTTAAGGAACGCCCAATTGCCAAGAATTCGAGCGGCACCGCTCTGGTCAGGTATTTTCAAATAAGAAGCGATCCGAAGCGCGAAACAGAAGTGACGCCTAAGTATCAAACGATCGATTAATACCTGAGTTGTCAACACTTCCAACTGTTTATAAGTCAAAGGAATTCCGATCGAATGATGTCTAACGGCATTCAAAATGCGTAATGTCTGACACATTTCGACAAAACTTTTCGGATCCATTTGAGGGACAAAGCATTTGCCGAATGAGGCCGCTCTCAATAATAGCTTTTGGGTACTGACCCCATACTCATGTCCGGCGGCTTCAATACACTGTTTGACTGCTATTTCCATTTCATTGTTCTCATTAATCATTCGGATATACTCATCAGCCTTATGGCTGTGCCGTTGGAACTCCTTATTAGCCTCAACTAATAGAGCGCCGGCAGATATTGAGCCGATGCCAAATATTTGGACAAAAACCGGAGCCACGCGTTGAAACATTTCTTGAGTATTGTTTCCTATGATACGAATTCCATCAATTTCTTCGAGCATATGAATGGGACCATCGATCACATAATTGAGCCAATCCTTCTCCGGCCCAATCACTAACATTATGTTCTTCCAAAGGCCCACAACAGCAGAGTTGGAGCACCACAACAAGTGCTGGGGTCGGGCTTTGACTTTAGTCTCGAACTCACAGTAATTAGTTTTGAAGTCATTATCTGTTCGCCCAATCCATAGGATTCCGGTGTCGGTCAAGAATGAGATGTGACTCGAATCGAAAGATACACTCATTTCGATTATCGAAGAAAATGGAGAACTGAAAGTTGGACTCAACTGATGACAGGTCTGATCATTGGAATTGAGTAAATATAAGTCACTGTCTTTTGCGACGACAACCAAAGTGTCGCCATTAGAAGTGATGACACCCCAACTGGACGGCGGTTTGACCAGAGCCGGCACTTCAGCCAAACGTCTACTTTTAGGTTCATTTATGTTATTCAGTATAAAAAAGCGATGACTAGTAGTGAGGACAGCAATGCCTGTCCGGTGGATGCCGTGGAATGTCTTGCATTCAAGTATTTTCGTGTCTCTAATCTCTTGATCTAAAGTGAAAGTGTTCTGCAAATTACCGAATATGTCGTAAACGAAAACAATTCCGTCTTCTTGTATGCAGAGGAGGTCTTCGCCGATGGACCACGAAATCAGTGCCAACTCATTGCCCGTCCATTTGATCGTTGATATTATTGTTCCAAAAGAGGAAAATATAAGAATACTATTTGACTTAACACTAGTTTTGACAGCAGTTCCCAAACGCATCGCCGCCTTATTTTGGTCACGAATAAGAGCTAAATATAATCAAAGTATTTGTAATAAATTAGAAAACAAAACGACAGATATATTACCGACGGGTCCACCGAAAGGCGCGGCACAAACCGTATAGTCATTCAAATCGATATCATTGGACCAAAGCATTGAATTCAATTCATATTTTCGGTAATAAATATCTTTTCCCAAAGGATTCCAATCAGAAGTATATAACGCCATTGTTTTTATTGGTTCTTACAATTAAACACCAATTTATACAAAAAGTTGGATAAATTTTAATCTGAATTAACTCAGAATTAACTCTGAATCACAATTTATTCTTCGTTTACATCACTTTAAGACCAATAACTGACACAAACTCTACAAATATTTATAAAACATTTTATAATTTATTATTAAATTGATTTAAAGTTTAGAAAATAATGATTTTATTTTTAGAAAATAGTTTTTAGTTTTGTTTGTTTACATCAACTGATGGGCGGAATACCAGTCAGTGATTAAGTCATCCAAACTCTCAATACTCACAACTCATTCGTAAAAACCAATGAATGCTTAAAATAAGGGCTCAGAACTCAATCTTCTAATTCTGGATAATCCCTGTCTTTAATCTACAAAATAGATAGACCTGAAAAGGTGTATCAAATTGAGAATGCTCAATTTTCTGGTCTCCAATTCTTTTACTTTTTTTTGCTATCACTATCTTATCATTGATTAATGGCTTTTAAATCAGTTAAAAGTTTATAAGTTAGTAAACAAGATAATCCTTGCAATCAAATGTCAGCCTTAAACTTGTTGTTTTAGTCTAACAATTAGTTTTTAAAATTCCAATTAGTTGTAAATGAGAAAATGATCATGCTTCAATGTTTCAATATTTCAGTGCCTGAATCTAAACTTCACTTTAAATTACGTTTACGTCAAGTGAAGCAAAAGTGACGCAATTTATGAATAGATTTAATCTGTTTTATTGCGTTTCACTGAACCAAACGTTTTCTCAGATTTTGTCTAAAAATTAGCCGAAATTCAATTCAATTGATTTTTGAGTTCAAAACAAAGCCACAGATTTATACTCAAAATGAAGGCAATGCCCAGTCTTTCGATGGCCGGACTCAAGAAGAACCCTTCGGTTTGTCTCAAATGACCTCTAATTTGATATTTACTTCAATTTGACCATCTTTTCAGTTGATCCCACTCTTGGCTATAGTGGGAGCGGGAGGTGTTTGGGCCGCCTATTATATCGGACGCTTGGCTTTAAGAAACCCCGACGTCAGGTGCGACCCATTTATGATTAGTTTGTATCAATCAATTAATGACTAATTTATGAAAAGCTGGAACCGAAAGACAAACCCCGAGCCGTGGCAGGAGTACTCCAACAAACAGTACAAGGTCAGTCACTCACTCACTCTGTCCACCGCTGCCACCAAACCCCTAATCTCTTGATTTTGCCCACAGTTTTGGTCAGATATCGACCACTCGAAGTACGAACATCCCAGACCCAAATTCTGAGCCCAGACCCAAATTCTGAGCCAATTTACCCCTCATTTTAATTCTATTTAATATTAATCCTAATAATAGACAAAAATTGAGTCGGTTTTGAAAACAGGATCCACTCTTCGATAGAAATGTTTTAAATCTCTTAATCAGATCTGTTCTCAAATAGTGTTCAAAACATAATCAATGAATAATTGATTTAATTTATTCCAACTTTTGTTAAATTTTTTCTCGAAAATAGTCTTCAATTATATGAATAAAATTCAGTTTTAATGGAATTTAATTAATAATAAGTCATAACTTATAACTGCTATCAGTTGTTTGTCGACTAAAGTCCGACTCAGACTGCGGTCTGTTTTTTCTCAATCATTTGGGGTTTTCCTAACAGTCCTGACAGAGATCCAAACAAACCTCTCATTACAAGTCTTATCAAATCCATTATTTTCGGCAATAAATGCGTAAAACAATGGTTTGTATTGAAATATCTGACAATTATTTTCGGTTTTTTCGAATAAAAATTCAGTAAAATTTATATAACATTTGTATTCATTAAATACTAATTAAGTGTAAGTAATTGAAGAGTAAATGTATGGAAGGGTGTGTTGACTCCTATGGAGTATTTCTTTCAGTTCGGACATTAATTAAATCGGTTTTAATGTCGGGTTTGGAGGGAATGTCGAAAATCGAAAATCGATTGGTTTTGTGAATCGGTTTTGGAAGTTCTCAGCAGTTGTTGTGTTTGAGTTATTGTGCGTCAGATGTCGTGAGTTGTGGTTTGGGCTCAAGTGTTGACTGAACGCAATGTTTGATTGAATGTATGGTTTGTTTGGACGCCATATTTGTATTGAATTATTGCTTAGATGTGCAAAACTTTTACTAATTATTGTCTTAATTCAATTGAATTCTCAAAATGGATTAGTTTTAACGACAATTCCAATCAATTGGAGACCAATTGGCCCAAAAAGGGTCCAAAAGTGTATAGTTTGTGAGGAGTGACCGAAGTGTGAAGTAATTGGAGTGAAAGGACTCGAGTCATGTCAAAGCTGTCATTCAGAGCGCGAGCGCTCGACTCAACCAAACCTATGCCTATCTTCCGGGCAGAAGAGGTCCCCGATTTGCCCGACTTCGCGGCCATCAATCGGGCGGTCCCTCAGATGCCGACGGGAATGGAAAAAGAGGAGGAATGTGTGAGTATCAGACAAAGGGTCCAACACTGAAGACTGATTGGCTCAACCCCTCCAATGGCGCCATTATTTGATTCAAATTCTCTCTTCAATTACTTTAATTTAATTTAAATGATTTTATTCCCGATATTACGCGAAATAAACCTTTTTATGAATCAAATAATGATTTTTTGGAATAAGAATTTGAATATTTCACTAATCAATGGATCTATTGATGATCTTCTGCAGGAACACCATCTCCAGAGAGCAATGTCAGCACAACAGGCATTTGGTCACACCGTAGAGATTCCGACCCCAGAGGTGTTTACTGTGCCGGAGAAAGAGTACGACGAGTTGTATCCGCCCAACTATAAGATTCCCCGACAACTGATTCATATGCAATTACTGGCCATCGAACAGGACATCCCTGAGTATGATATGGACTCAGAGGACGAGCAATGGCTTAGTTTACAACCAAAACAAATAAAACTGACACCAATTAAATTCGAAGAAATGCTGGAGAGGTTGGAGAAGAGTAGCGGACAACACGTCGTCACTCTGAAAGAGGCGAAACTTCTGCTCAAAGAAGACGACGATTTGATTATTGCTGTCTATGACTATTGGCTCAACAAACGACTCAAAACCCAACAGCCCCTCATCCCTGTAGTCAAGTGTGAGAGGAGAGACGGTTCCACCGGAAACAACCCATACGTAGCTTTCAGAAGAAGGACAGAGAAAATGCAGACCCGAAAGAATCGGAAGAACGACGAAACCTCTTATGAAAAAATGCTTAAATTGAGGCGCGATCTGAACCGAGCCGTGTATGACATCACTTCTATCCTTTGATTTCCTCATTAATTGATTTGTTATGTCTTTTGAAGTAATCTATTGGATCACGTGAAGCTCAGGGAGAAGTTGAAACGGGAACACCTCAAGTGTACGGTCGATATCTATGAAAAACGGTAACTAATCTCTCGTTTTCTGTTTTCTCTCTCAATCACTAAATGTTTCAAATTTCTCCCAAAGCTATCAAATCGGAGACTTCAGCGGACAGATAATTAATGAGGTGTCGGCCCTCCGGCACATCAGACCCGCCTCAACATACCTGCCATTAAATAACGTTCAAATGAAGATACCAGAGCGTGGAGTAGGAAGACCTCGGATTAGAGTAAATTCATTTTATTTTATCTTAAAATCGTTTCTTATTCTGGGTTTTCATTCAGAACGACGACCAGTCCTCTCAACCCAGACGTAAACGAGAATATAAGCGAAGGCATCGACCAGAAGCCAACGTCCCTCCCGTTAGAGTCGAAGTTCATGAAAATAACGACTATTTATTCAGTTCTGACGACGAGTTGGGCAGTAATTCTCCAGTCGCTGACCAGACCTCTGATCAGGAAGAAGTTGAAGACCCCGACGGACAGTTTGCTTTCAAAAGAAAGAGAGGCTGTACTTATTTAGCGCCAATCATCGATAGATTAGGGAACTGGCCCTGGAGTCCTCCTCATGAGGGCGGTTCCGGTGAACGCAAATATAGGTTTTGTTTAACATCTCTATCGAAACCAAATTCTCGTTGTATTGGTTTTGCGCGAAGAAGATTCGGCAGAGGAGGACGGTATGAGTCGCTCTTTCCTTATAGTGTTACCAATTTTTTAACTATTGATCTTTCAGTTGTCTCATCGATCGGGCCTACACTCCACTCGATCCGTTTTGGTCCGGATTTTCCAGAAACACATCGAACGGATTTCCATCGAACGAACTCTTGACTGAAATAAAAAATGAATGGTTTGTCTCTAATATGTCTTCAGATATACGACAAATCTAAACATTTAATTCTCTATCAAAGGTTACACTTCAGGCCGCGAACCCCTCCCGAAGACTCCTTAAGTTTGTGTTATTCATCAGAAAGTGTTGAAAACGAATACGATTCCGAAGGAAATGTGATTCCTGTGGTTCCGATCACTTCATTCAAAGACTATATCGACGAAAATAATATGAATTCATTGAGTGCTTCGAATGGACACCAGAATGAAATCGATTTCGAGAGTTTCCATCGCCATCAGGAAGAGCTCATTGAAATGCAACGAAAACAGTTGGAACGACTCAAACATAACTGTGAGGCCAACAACGACTCCAGTGCTGTGTCTAATAGAAGTAGTTATAATGTGTGCAATTGTGAACATTCCTCTAATGCGATGCCTTCGGCGCCAACCACAGGATCGCTCTCATCGTCAAAAGCATTGGCCAAACGTCAGTCATCTGTTGACTCATCGTCGGCGGCGCTGCCGTTCTCAACATTGGACTCGGCTTCGGCTCATTTCGCAGTTAGTGTAGTGCGGAGTGCAAGTGAAGTGACTCACAATCGGACCCACAATTCTAACGACTCATCCATAGAAATGACGCAAAACTGTTACACAATCAATAGTGACAACAAATGTGAGAAACCTATTGTGGGTGCCATCAGTAACACCAATGGTCCCACTCATGAGAAAGAGTTGTTGCGTAAGACTATAAATAACGAGATATGTTTGCCGTCCACTACATCCCTGTCATCCCTCACATCTAACGCAGAGCACGACTTGAAAGAAACGATAGACTCCCATAAACTGAGCCCAACTCACCCCCAACTCTCATCTTTGACTCTTTTAACTCCTTTGCCATCGACTCCAACCCCCTGTAAATTAAAGTATCAGAACCGAAGCCAAAAGACGAACACAAGTATACCTCCGACTGACGTCACTTGAATTGACGACAATTTATTAATTGTTTTGATTTTAATTATTTTCAAAATTCGTATTCCATTACATAATAAGACTAAAATACTTTGTGTTGTAATCAGTTTATCGTTTCATTTGTTTCAAAATGAGTCAAATATTGGCTCCTCTGCCACCACTTCTGGTCTTTCCCTAAATTCAATATTTTTGGATCGACTGCAAGCACTACCTGTACTCCTGTGCCCTCTGTTTTGCCTGATTTGCTCAAAGGGACAGACGATTAGTTGAAAAGAGTCTAAAAGTCGATAATCTGTTGGAATGCAATCCTTTTTAGAGTTGTCTGATAATCGGGTAACTGCTGTGCAGTAATCTATCACTCCTTTCGTCTTCAAAACCTCACAATTCATCGAATCTTCTCATATATTATACTTATGTGTAGTGAAGACAACAAATGAACACAACTTTGAACGCAACCAATAGTTTCTGTTTATTATTACAGAGGAATACCTATCCTGTTATACCGCCAGCGGTCCAGTGGTATACTTCTGCCGAAGATATACGTCTATGTCTGCCATAGACATAATCTTAAAATTAGTCAATTCGTATGCCTCCCAAACGTATACTTCTGCTGATTCTACTATAACTCAAATTTTTTTTTTGAACCCATTGTAGTATAAAACAGCACTCATTTGAGTCCATTTTTATAAACTTGCAAACTCTTACCAAATATAAGTAAATCAATTGAACTGACATCAAATGCCAGATGTTTTGCGTTTTGAAGTTTTATTTAATGGACTGAATTGAGTTTAATTTTTAATCAAAACAATCGAAATATCAGTTTCCGAGATTAGAGATACCATTATATGGAAAATCTAGGATTGCTTCCAACCACTCAACCAATCTTATGCCTCATTTTGTCGGCCCCGACGGCAACACAGGAATGGCATTCCTCTGTATTTCTTTTTCTGCGATTCATTAGTAATTAATTATTACCTCAGATGACAAACATTTCGGAATCTTTTAATTCAAAACTAATGAATGAATGTGTGATATAATTGTAGTTATGATATAATGAATGCTTTTTTGTATTTTACTTTTAATCAAATATTGATTCGATTCGATGTCAATGTTTTGATGTAAATATTATAACATTATTAGTAATTTTAAACAATTAAATAAATTCAATGTTAAAAATATTAACCATTTTTCATCACTTCCTCTAAATTTCAATTTCGATGCGTTTAATCTCCAAATCTTCGTAAAAATAATAGCAATACCTGAGGAGAGGCATCAAAATTAAATTTTAAAATCTTTAAAACATAATATATTCCTTAAATCTGAGTACAATTTGGTCTCTTTAAGAGCAACTGCGCTATACTCTGGTCTAGAAGCTAGAATCCAGGTGATTCAAATATCGTTTTCATCAAGCAATTTAAACAAAATATATTTTAATCAGGCTTCCCCGCGGGATACCGAGGAGAATACCCTACTCTAGGTATGCAAAAGGCATTTGGGGGATACAAAACTCTTTTTGAGTTAATTCAGAGCTTATGATTAAAATTCGTCATTTGTTTTATAATAAAAGTTTTATTCAAACATTTCATAAGTTTTACATTTTTTTGAATTCATTTTCTCCTGACAGGGGTGGGGGAGGGGGTGTTGGGCCAACCAATCCTTTGCCGACCCGTGATTTATATGAATTAAATTCTAAGGAAATATAGTTGGTTGCAGAATCTTAATAGTTCAAATCAGGGAAAGGGGACAAATGGAAAGTGAAGTTCTCGGAAAATCAGTTGAGAATTGGGTTCTCGTCACCGAAATTCCTTATTTTATATAACGTTTGTGTGGTTTGTGACAACAGTTATGTGTTTTTCTCATTACCGGATTAAAGCCTTCTTTTTATCAGAAATGTAGGTTCAGATAGAGTGAGAACACTGGAGAACACCTTCAAACTGATTAGTGGTATAATCTACTATCGGTCAATCATTTTACTAATGGAGTGGCTTCAAACTTGCTCAAGCTACATAAATCAGAACCGAATGTCCAAGTCGCTTATTTGGAGCAACCTAGCTTGAAGCTGAAATAAGAACAGTTTATTACTCTGAGAACTCATATAAACTTTCACTGACTTTAAGACAATTTATGTGAACTCAAAGTTTGGAAATCGTGTGAAATTTGATCTGAAATGAGAGAAAAGTTCATCCAATAAGTGATTTAATAATGAGTTGATCTCCAAAACCATTTGAAAGTATGGTTTCATTGGAAATGAAATGATTTTTGTACTAAACTTATGTAAGAATCGATTTGAAGGCCACTTAATGATAGGATTAGGAGTGAAATGGTTACACAAATTGCAAGACATTCAGACATTGCGATGAATTGGGCACAAGTGGTATAAACACGGATTTCCGCTGTCGAGCCACTGCTTAATACTGAATACTAAGCTTTAGATAGAGATAGTGAACAACAACTTTGATGTTTTACTCACTGATATTCTTCGCGTGAGAACCAAATATAATACTCAATACATATCTAAATATAAGTTATTTTTTAAGGCTTTGAGAAAACTATTTTCAAATCAGTTCTTATGAGAACTTTTCTCAATCTTTTCAATCATTGGAATTAAAAAATATGTTGACTTTGTTTAAAAAACGATTAAATTCTCTTACATTTACTCTTTAATGTTGACTAAACATCAAAACATCTTCAATCACATAGTATTTCACTGAAATAATTTCAGTGAATACTCTATACAACTTTGACAAGATCATTATTCTTTAATTACAAAAATATCTTTAAATTCAAAAATCAATAATTTTGAGCCTAAAGTAAATATTTTTCTATTCGTTTATAAATTAATAGTTTGATCGAAACAATAAGTAAAACAACTTTTAATTAATAAGTTTTTTACCCTTTTTAAAAAATTTTTATTATTGAATAGAATTATAGAATAGATTGAAGAGAATTGATGTCATTTTAGACTCACTCACAGACTAAACAATATTGTGTTTTCCTAAACCAATATAATTAAAATATGACAAAAAGCTTCTCATTTCTCAAATTATGAACTCTTAGAGCCTAAAAGTTAGGCCATGATTAGGATTATCTGAAAATGAGAAAACTCACTCAAATAGATAATCAACGCTAGTAACTTTTTCTGAAGTAATCAAATAATTGAGATGGATCAATTCAATTGAATTTTCGAACCCCAATTGGTTTTAATTTTAGTTAACTTAACGTCTAATCACTTAAATGCGATTTTTGTGACCAATTGAGTGATAAGATCTGTTTTAAGACCACTAAAGATCATTCACTTGTGATATAAATTTATTGTATTATTGTTGGCGTAAATGACTGAATGTCTTGTGTTTTATTCGAGTGTTTGACGAAGGCTTACATCAGAAGAACTCTCGAAAAAATAGTCGATTTGGTGCCACAAAGAAGTGTCTTATCTGTAGATATGTTTCAAACATTTTACCATGTTACCCCTCAATCTGCGGCACACCGGTATAGGCGAGGAGGAGCACCATTTCACAGAAAAGAGTATATGGACTGTGGCGGGATACAATTATAAGCATGCCGGTGTACCCCAGGTTTACCCGCAGTATGATCAAGCTCACTTTATAGGGGCACACCGCAGATGGATGGGTAATAATACGGTATTATTTGATTTATTGATAAATAAATGCAAAAAATTTATGTTCAAATACAAAGACCATAATTTGATTGCATATAAACATCATTTTATCTGAAGATAGCGTAGAATTGAATTCAAGAATTTGAGAAAAGAATGTGTCAACAGATACCGGAGCTACACCTTGCTCATTTGATTGGTTGTCTTTTGTTCAGATCAAAAGCCGAGTCAAAGTGCAGTCTTTAACAGTAATCCAAATGATTGGAGCAATAAATTTGACTCCAATTTGCGTCAAAAGATATTTTAATTTCTTCAAAGATTTCGAAACAAAATTATGAATAAATTTAGTCTTTAGAAAGACGTAGAAAAAGGAGCCGAAGAATAGGAAAGGTCTTCATATTGGGTGACATCAAATAGAGTGAAATTTGAACCTAATATGGACTGAATTGAAAACATAAAATAGTTATTTAAAGATCAATAACTCTTTGAAGTCATTAACACTATATAAGTATTGAAATAATTGTAATGTTTTGAAAATATTTGATACGAAAGCTTTGAGTTAATAGTGAATGAAATTCAATAACTAAAAGCAAATTACTTTTTGAGCTCAACTCAAGTCAAAGCTGTTTATGAAAATCATGTTTAAAGGGCTAACATATGGAAGGAAAGTATTGCATCGGTTGTTGCCATCGATGTTAAGTTATAAACTTTTATCCAAATAGTTTGGAACAAATAGGAGACAAACTATAAATATATGAGGAGAGGATCACTTGTGGTACTTGTGATCAAATAGGTTTGTGTCAGTTGTGGTACTGTTGTGACAAAAAGGTTGATATTAATTCTTATCGCGGTCTTAACGCCGCCTTTCATAGCCTTTTCCCTAAACTTAAAGCTTAAGAAAGTTTTGCTTTCAAAACAGTCTCTCATTTGTGCGGATATTATATATGAAAAGTTAGGCAATAATTTGTTTCAATTGAAAGGCAAACACGGATTTGAAAGTGAATTGCAATTTGGCTGTGCTTTAGCTCCAGTGCTGTTTCACTGGGAAACTGTGATATTGGAAATACATGCAAATGTTGCCTTTGGGGGCTCTCCAGAGCTGCCAAACCTGAGCGTTACTCCACTACTAGTTTTGCTGAACAGAGAGGACAACATTCCTCTATTGGTTATGACATTGAATACAACTCAATGTTAGCACAAATGTTGAGCCAAAACCAAAAAAATTGTTTTTCTTTGTGTTCTCCAATGTTTTCAGTGGCTGTGTTTGTCTTTTGAAAACCATCTTGCAAGTTGCAATATGCCGGGTCCTAATCATATCAGCACTGCCTTAAACAACACAAACACCAACGCTCTGAACACAGCCAACAACTGCCACAACCAACGAAGAGAACCAATTTCCGTCACTTTGAACAATAGAAACGTCGAATTGGGGCCCACAGTCGAGGCTAATGGTGGCCCCTTCCTCGACAGGTCCTCAGACATGATCCAAGTGAGTGACATCTTCAACACTGAACTGAAAAACTGTGTATTTCTTGGATTGAGTATCGATTGTAGTCTTCTTTGTTCTATTGTTTCGATACTTATTATTACACTTTATTTGTTTAGAGTTCACACAAAAACTACGAAGAGGTGGCTTTGATAGGGTCGGGGGCCTACGGCACGGTCTTCAAAGCAAGAGATCTCAACAATGAGGGACAGTTGGTTGCACTGAAAAAAGTAAGAGTTCCTCTCAATGAAGATGGAGTTCCCATAAGCCTTTTGCGAGAGATATCAGTTCTGAAACAATTGCAAAGTTTCGAACACCCAAACGTCGTGAGGTAGGCCCTCAGCACACCCTTTCTCTCAGATATGACTAACTCTGGCATTGAATCAATAATTAGGTTATTAGACATATGTCACGGAAAACAAGACCAAAGTGAGAGACAACTGATTTTGTTTCTGGTCTTCGAACACGTGGAACAAGACTTAGACACTTATCTGCAGAAATGTCCGGCGCCTGGCATAGGGCCCGATCGCATCAAAGTGAGCCTTTAATAAGCCTTTCCTCAACTCTTAGGAACAAAAGATTAAAAATAATCATTGAATAGGAATTACTGTTCCAACTGTTGACTGGAGTGGATTTCCTTCACACCAATCGGATAGTTCACAGAGACCTCAAACCGGCCAACATTTTAGTCACTAATGAGGGTCGACTCAAATTAGCTGACTTCGGGTTGGCCCGAATTTATCAACAAACACAACCAATGACAGCAGTGGTGGTCACACTTTGGTACAGAGCGCCAGAGGTTTTATTACAGTCGAGTTATGCCTCTCCTGTCGACTTATGGAGTGTCGGATGCATTTTCGCTGAACTTTTTACTCGTCTGCCTTTATTCCGGGGACAGTCGGAAAACGATCAGTTGGTCAAAATATTTGAAGTGATTGGGGCTCCCCTTCAGAATGAATGGCCCAAAGATCTGCCCCTTTCTTGGGACACATTTTCAAACTTCAAGAAAACCGATTTTCGTCAAATCATTTCAGACATATGTGTCGATGGACTCGACTTATTGGAGGTAAGCCTCACCACAACTAAACACCACAACACAACACTCAGCTCTCACTTTAAATACTAATTTAGATACAAATTCAATGACTCAATGAAAGTAGATTTAAGTCGTTTTCAAGAGAATATCGAAAACCGAATTAAGTCGAAAATTTATAGTATTTATAATTTCTTATCGAAACTCAACATATGTTACTGAAGCCATAAAAGTATCATGTTCAATTATTCTTTTAATTTTAAATAGATAGTTATTTATAAGAGAAAAACATTACTTTCGACGAAACTTATATCTCAAACAAATATCTTCTCATATATTGAATATTTTCTCGAATGAGTGCATTATTTTGGTGAGTTTTCAAACGAAAAAGGTAGCTAGAACAAACTATCCCCATATTCTTAGCAAGAGAGAGAGAGAGAGAGAGAGAGAGAGAGAGAGAGAGCACCAGGAGAGGACCACAATACTGACCATGATAATGCTGCTCATTTGAAAATCTTGCTGTACTTCATTTTTTTCTCTTATGTGCAAACATTGAAAATATTTGACTTTTTCAGAAAATGTTGAAATTCGAGGGAAACAAGAGGATAGGGGCCCGACAGGCATTGGCTCACACCTACTTCAAAGAGTATGAACTCTATCCTCCAAAATATGAGAATAGTGTGAATAAAAGTTTCAAAAAATTCAATTCCGGTAATGAAGACAACTCTTCACATATATCCAGATAAGGAAGAACTTGGAGTTCGTTAAGTTTCTGTTAATTTATTTTTCTATAAACGCACTGAAAGTCAAAGACGACAAACAATTGAATCGAAATTCAAAATAATTGTTTCAATCATTTTTTGTTCGATACTTTGTAGTAAAAAGTGGTGCAAATAACCCACTCCTTACTTAGTCCTCAGAATATGAAGAGAGTTCTCCTCTTTGACTAAAGCACTCATTGATTATCCAATTGTGGGACAAATGACATATCATAGGCCTGTAGTGCAGCTAATATTCAAAGCAGGGATAACCCAATAAGTCTCACAATTATGACAGACTTTAATGAATTTGCTTTACTTAGATTACCTCAAATTTGAACCAAATTCACCTAAACTTTGTTTTGTTAAGAGGGTGTAAAACAGCTGCTGTCCATTTGTTCTTGATGCAATTGCCATATTTCACCAAGCTCAATCACTAACAATCTTTCCATATATGCCTCAATACCTGACATTCAATAGCATTTGGACAGAGGGGTCATCCCTGACACCGAACATATCAAAAATGGCATTAATTTAATTTTATATAAATATGATAAATATGGGCACAAAAACACTTCAAATATTTTGTGATCACTTATTCATCACTCAATTCATTATTATTTTATATTTAATTCAATTTTTTTTAATTCATTCTAAGATTATATTAAAAAATAATTATAATTCAAATATCTTTGTATTTATTTCGAAAACGATTTTCAGTTGAGAGTGAAATCAATTTTAGCGATGAATAAAAGAAAATATTATTTTTGTTTTTTCTTAGTCTTACTCTTATTAGTGACGGTATTCTGTTTGGAATCGCCAGAAACTGCAGTCAATTCCTTCTTCAGAGCCAACAATTCTTTGACTTCTTTATCAATGATTTGTTTGTCGGTCTTTTCACTCTTCAGAGTCCGTACTCTTTCGCCCTGTTTTGCCACCAATTCAGTCAATTCTTCTAAACTTCTGTTCGATTCTTTCTTCTCTTGTTTTCCAACAAATCTTTGTCTCAATTCTTCAATTTCTTTGGTCTCCAATTTTCTGAACAACGGCTCAGCCTATCATCAGAACATCATATGAGTCATCAATTGGCTATCATTTAAATTGTCAATAAAAATAAGGGAAATGACAAACCCTTCCAATTTTGTGACCGGCTTTAAGAATACAATGAAATCTGTTGTCTTTCGGCAATAAATTTATTTTTATATTCAATTGTTTTTGTAGAGTTTCGGAGGTATTCGGCATATAAGGCATCAGAAGAACTGACAACAGCGCCGATATATTGGCCGCCAAACCAAGAATACTATGAGCCCTGAATCTGATCATAAAATTCTCATTTGAGTGGAATTTTTAAACAAATTTTTTCAATAATTAAATATTGAGAGAAATACAGAGAACTAAAGACTAAGAAATATATTTGAAATATAAGAGAAAACCTACTTTTCTTCGGATCCCTTTTTGATGAGTTCCCAGGGCTTAGCTGTTTGTATGTATTGGTTTCCAATTCTACTTATGCTGAGAATGGGTCGAATGGCATCCCTCAGTTTAACCCTATCCATCAAACTTGAGTAGAGAGCGATTTCTCTGTTGATCTGAGCGATCAGTAATTTGTCGGAGTCTTCGAAATTCATCTGAGGAACAGTTCCCTCAAAGTTGTTGGTCAGGAATACAAGAGCTCTGTTGACAAAGTTTCCCAAATTGTTGAGAAGTTCCGAATTGTTTTTGTTCATCAAATCAGTCCAACTGAATGTCGTGTCCTGTGATTCGGGACGAATGTAAAGCAAATAAAAGCGCCAAATATCAGAACCAATTCCGGTGTCCTTCGCGTTATCGCCAAACACTCCAACGCCACGACTTTTGGAGAACTTACTGTCCTCGTAGTTGAGGTATTCCACCGCAGAAATGTGGTTAACAATAGTCCACTTGTCTTGAGTGCCGATTTCACAGGAGGGGAATATAATCGCGTGAAAGGGGACGTTGTCTTTGCCCATAAACTGGTAAAGAGTCACATCTTCCGGATTATTCCACCACTTCTTCCATTGTTTGTTGTGATGAGCGGTGATCGAGGGATAGCCGATGGGTGCGTCGTACCAGACATAGAACACTTTTTCAGTAAAACCTTCCAAAGGAACGGGTGTTCCCCATTTTAGATCTCTTGTAATACAACGGGGTTTGAGACCATCCCTGAGCCACGAACTGGCGATAACTCGTGCCGTTTGAGTCCAACAACTGTTGGGTTGTGAAACACAATTCTTGAACCACTCCTCGATTTTTGGCTGCAATTTGGGTAAATCCAAAAACAAATGTTTGGATGACTTGAGCTCAGGTCCAGTGGAACAGATTTTACACCTTGCTTCTTTCAATTCTATTGCATTAATCAATTTCCCGCATTTGTCGCACTGGTCTCCACGCGCTTCGAAGTACTGACAGAAAGGACAGATCCCTTCAACGAAACGGTCGGCCAAAAAGCGCTGACATTTCTGACAAAAGAGTTGTTGGGTTTCGTCTTCTAATAAATACTGGTTTTTGTGTAAATCCCAGAAAATCTTTTGTGCGATTTCTGTCTGTTCTTCAGTAGTGGTTCTTCCGAAGTAATCAAATGATATGTTAAACCACTCATAGATCTCTTTATGGATTTTATGGTATTTATCGCATATTTCTTTAGGAGTGACCCCTTCTTCCAAAGCCTTGGTTTCAGTAGCGGTTCCGTACTCGTCGGTGCCGGAAAGGAATATCGTATTCAAGCCTTTGAGTCGACAATATCTGGCGAATACATCTGCGCTCAGAATGGATCCGATGATATTTCCCAAATGGGGAACATTATTAACATACGGCAGAGCACTGGTTATCATTACATTAGTCTCCCCTTTAATCGGCACCTTTTCTTCTTCAACATTATCCTTAAAAATGGGATCAGATATCGACCATCTACTCAAAGCGTCTTCCAATTCATCACAAGTGATGTCTTTATCGTTAACTGAACTCTCGTTTTCCATAATTAAAACTAATTTTATGGTTTTTTCAGACGAAAGAGTTGGCAAACAATTAGTCACACAATTAATGGCAACGAAATTATGTGCTTTACGTCACGAAAAGCCAATTAAAGGCAATACTTTTCTATGGAGTCCACAGATATTGAGTCAAACGTTATTTGTTTTCAAATAAGTGCCGGCTTTGCATCACTTCTTAGGAATCGTTAAGTGTATTGAAATTAAGTAAAACTCTTTCTTCAAATGTTATGACAAACCAATTAAAAACGAATCGGATATAGAGTTAAATAAAAGTAATATAAACCGTCTGTTAATACCGTTGGGAGCGATGCTTGAGAGTGGCCTCAACTGAGTGAAGCCCTGGCGGTCCCAAAGCGAAACAGAATCCGTTTGCCTCAAAATAACACATATTGTCTCCGAATTGGTTTATTCAAACTCTCGTCTTAATTGTCTTTGAATTCAGAGGAATTCAGTTTCAAATAAGTGATAAATAATTGATTTCGTCATCTGTTTGACAGTTCAATCAAATGACTGTCATTTGAAGACTTGTTTTTGTCTATTATTGTTGAGAGAGAGTTAATGAAATGGCAAAACAAAGCGCAATGTCGTCCACTCAGAGTCACAAAGAAATTAAATACCCGACCGGTTGTCGGGAAATCGGCGAAGAGTTGGCCACAGATGACCTCATCAGACGGTAGGAGACATTCTTTTCTTACTTTTATAAAACACAAAAATGCGTTGAATTTAAAGTTCAAAGATATGACATTTGAGGAGCAATTGGCGCTCAAACTGTTCACTGATCACCAAAACATCTTTTTCCGTACTTTAAATAATTTTCAGTCTTTTAATCACTTTTTTATTGAATATTGAATTCAAATATAAGTTGTTTGAGACAATTGTTTGGATCAGTTTTTCTAAACTTTTTCTTATTATGTGACAAATGTTTACAAATTAATGACAATCAGAGTCTAATTGAGTTTAATTTTGTTGTATTTCTTAGACTCAAAGACATAGCGATGGCTTTTCAGCAGATGTCTCAGGAAGAAGACAACAGCGGTTTCATCCCTTTAGCCCTCTATTTGTGTAAGAATTGAGAATTTGATGGTTTGATAGGATATTAATCTAACTTTGATAGCGAGCGACTACTTCTTAGAGCACCCGTCGCGTGACGTACGTCTTTTGGTGGCCTGTGCTATAGCCGACGTGTTTCGAGTGTACGCACCCAACGCTCCCTATCAACACCCGGAGCTCATCAAACATATATTTCTATTCTTTATTCAACAGTTGAAAGTAATTTATTTGATATCAATTAGAAGTCATTTATTAATGTATTGAATACAGGGATTGCAAGACCCAAAAGACGCCACATTTAAGCGCTATTTCTATCTATTGGAGGTATTTATTGCTTTTAATTGAAATACGGTTAAGTGAATGTTGTTTTAAGAATCTGGCCTGGGTCAAGTCATTCAACATCTGCATCGAGTTGGAGGACTCGCAGTATATCTTCTGTCAACTCTTTTCACTCATTTTCAAAGTAAGTCAAACATTGATATTAATTCTTGTTTTAGAGATTTCTCAACACTTTGCGGGTTATCTCCGAATAAAGTGTTGACCAGATTTGCACTCATTTGCAGATATTGTTGACAACAGACCACAAGTCCTATAAATCGATTGCCTTTAAAATATTCTTAAGTTAATTGTTAACTATATTTAACTTAAAAACTGTTATTCAGATCGTGAATGAGAACCATAGCGACAAAGTTAAGAACTTTATGCTCGATATGTTGACCCCTCTTATCATCGAAGCGGATACCGTCTCTTCAAAACTGATAGAAATAATTTTGTGGCACATAATAGACCCGAAAAAGGTTTGACTATTATATTAAGCATTAGATAATTATTACTAAAACCTATGAAACGGCTCCGTTTGGTCAGACTGTCAATAAACAGGCCAATTGGTTAGCCGTTCAGATCCTTAAGAAGACGAGTAAAACTATGGAACCCTATTTGGTTTCATATTTTACAAATGCCATAACCCATGGCATTGATGACAACGCCGGTGACATTGATAATGATGATGAGGTCACTCCTGCTGTTCACCAGAAACAGTCGGCCCGCGGTTCCCGTAACTCAAAATCTGCGTCGGTCTCGACATCTGTGACTCAAATTTGTGAACTCATCTATGAATTGAATCGAATTTGTCCCAACATTATGGACGGTATGGACGGACACTCACTCTTTCCTTTTCAACTCTAATCTTCGTTTATTAGGGATTTTACCACAGCTTGAGTTTAAGGTTAAGAGCATCGATGAGAAGGAGAGGTGTGATTACACTAAACTCTTGGCTCGACTTTTCTCTGACAAAGACGCCAATTTGGCCGAAGCCTATCCCGAACTCTGGAAATCATTTTTAGGCCGATTTCGAGACATAAGCGTAACCGTGAGAATGCGTTGCGTTCAGTACTCAATGCATTTTCTGGTAAATCACCCGGAATTGAGAGATGACATCAGAGATCAATTGAGGTGATCTCCATTTGATTGATTGTTACTTTGCTTTTACTTACACTTCGTTTTACAGACAACGACAACACGATTCCGATGAAAACGTCAGATATGAAGTGGTTATGGCTATCATCAGTGCCGCCAAAAAGAGTATCGAAAACATAAACGAAGACCTCTTGAGTTTTGTTAAGGTGGGGACAGTTCTCAATACTCTGTAGACACCGATCAATGATGAGTCACTCACTCTATTACTTTCAATGATTATATCACTTCCATGGCTCTGATTTTCTTCTAATTTATTCTTAAACTAATGGTTTGAATAACTTCTTGGTTTGATTTCATTTATTCTATGTTAAGGAGAGAACGTTAGATAAAAAGTTCAAAATAAGACGGGAAGCCCTCCTCGGTATGGCTCAGCTCTATAAGCAATACAATGTGGCGGCGATGGGAGACTCAAACGACTCTCCGGACACTGTCTCCGAAAGCGCCAATAGTTCCCTACGAATGCTTAATTGGATTAAAAACAAATGTCTTCATAATTATATCAATTATCAGACACAACTCGACGACAGGTCTGTCCATTTGGTTAAGACATTTACCGAACTTGATATTCAATCCTTCGATTAGATTATTAGTGGAACGGATTTTGCACACCTGTCTCATCCCATTCTCTTTGGCGTTACCGCAACGAATGAAAAGTCTTTACACATTTTACTGTACGATTGACTCTCACGCCGCCCGAGCTTTCAATGAATTGCTTCGACAGCAACAGTTTGTTCGCAAACAAGTCAAGGATGTGCTCGATCTTCTTAAGTCAGAATCAATTCCTTTATTTTTACAAAATTATTATTTCGTTTTTCCATTAGAGATGAAAAGTCTGAAGAAAGGGATCAATTGCTCAAACAAAAGATACAGTTATGCGCTAAGAATCTGCCCGAACCCGTGAAGGCCGACGAATATATCACCAAATTGTGCCGCAATTTAGGTTTGATTTGATTTAAATAATATTTTCTTTGTTTCAATTGAATTGATTTAAGAAATGAATCCGGCGCTGAGGGAACACATGGAAATGATTGTCACCTCCACATCGTTTCCTCAAATGAGCGAAGACGGCACTCCTCTCCTTCCCCCTCCGAGTTCCACTATAGAGGCCAGTGTTCGTGAAGTATTGAAATCTCTGGGATTTCCGGTTCAGACCAATTCTTTTTATGTAATAATCAAACAATTGATGGAAAGAATCGCTCCGATAATGGTTGACCACCAGGGTATGTATTAATGCCACCAGGGCTTGAATGCCACCATTTGGGCACTTTTCTCAATGTCTCACTAAATTATCTCTCAATTTAAAGGTCTTTTAATTCTATTCAATTACGTTTCGGACTCACTTCTGGGCGATGGAGAACTCGACAGTGAGATGGGAGTCGAAAATTCGGCAAAAAGAGGGCTTCAGTTGATTTACGTTAGTTTTAAATTAAAAAATTGATTCGAAATTAAGGATTTTTGAATTTCAGAGCCTTTCCTCTGTATTTCCGGCTCTTTTCCACGGAAGAGAAATATTTTCTTCCTATTTGTTGCCATTCCTTTGGCAAAGTGGAGATCAACATCAAGTCTCAGAATTGATTCTTCAAATCTTGACAAATATCGGCGCCTCTGCTGGATCTGAAGGCGCTCTCTTGGATGAGGAAACCCAATGCGTGTCTATTCCCTGGTGGGCTTCAGATGACGTTATTCCCAGACTTGTCGATAGATTTGTTCTCAAGGGTTAGTTTTACGCTAAATGAAAGGATTGGGATAAATGTTGTGTTTATGTGTTGACAGCTTCGACCACAAAACAGGCCAAATATGCCATTCAGTGCTTAAATTCTATTATTGCCGACGAAAACGAAAAAATGAAAGTTTTTGGTGAAATCATAGACCAAATCAAAGTATTGATTTCAATCCCCTTTCAAACCGGTGTTAACTAATATTTGTGTCCTTTAGGCGAGTGGTTTATCGCTGGAAACGTCTCCATATTTTCGCTCCCATTTGGTTACTTTGGGAATGATAGCGATATGTGGCGGACACGCCTTCTTTCCTAAAGTTCTTCGATCAATAGTTCAGAAATTCATAGTTCAGGGTTTGTTGATGAGAGACATGAAAACTGATCTCGAAATCGCTTCTATGGAAGAATCAGAGCGACAGAGAGGTCTGAGTCACTCATAAATTTATTATATGTCTGAATAACAAATGAATTAACATTTCAGACAATTCCGATCCCAACATCTCATATGAGTATTGCAGTGAAGAAGTGAAGGCAAAGATCGAAGGAATCAAACTTATGGTGCGATGGCTTTACGGCATTAAATTGAATACTTTGATCGGTTAGTTCTCTCACTTTTGAGACAAATTTTCAGTTATTTCTGTTTGTCTTCAGTATTACCTGAGAGTCAACACGAAGTTATCGGTAAATCAGATCAAATCTCTTCAAACTTCAAACGTTTATTAAAATATATTTTCATACAATTCAGGGGTTTATCAGAAAACGGCCACAAATACATTGAAATTATTGAAGACCATCATTCAAAATGGCGGTGACCTCAATGAGCAGAATAATGCGGGAACCACTTTGGAAAGGGCTCATCTTCGTTTGGCCGCAGCACTGGCTATGCTTAAGATTGCCTGTAATGACGCCATTACTTCGGTTTCAGCCAACGGTGACAACACTTTGATTCAAAACTCTTCGACAACTTTATCGATAATGACTGCGGATCAGTGGCACACTTTGGCCACAGTCCTCTTGGATACCGAAGAGTTTGTTCGCGAAAAGTTTTCGGTTAAACTCCATAAAGGACTCATGTCGTTGGCGTTAGGCCTCGAGTTCTTAGCCATTCTCTGTTTGGGCGGAACCTTCACTAACGAAGGAAACACAGGTTTCAAAAATAAGTTAAAGTGAGTCGACTTCGTATTCGTTTTTTAATCTTCCGGAAGACATATAATGAGTTGAATACATAAATTTAGGTCATATTTGATATTGAATTTGGCGAAGAGACGGGAACTCATAAAATCTAAGTCTGTTTCCAACCTGAAGAGCATAATGCCTGACTGTGTGATGCCGTATGTCATCCATTTGTTGGCTTATATGCCATTCTTTGTTAAATACGATGACATCTCACAACTCGAAGTCGCCAAAGGTTTGTGAAAACTGATGAAAAATATTTGAGTTGTGACTCCTGTTTGTGTTAACTGTTAAGACTGTCTTTGGTTTATTATGGAACCACTGGTCCTTAAGAACGAACACTACTCGTTCTCATTCTTTAAGAAAACTTTTGAGAACATAAAGGTTTGCGTCGATAAGGTTTCTCAGACCCAAGACTCAGAAACCAATGGTTCGAACGCCAACACAATGGCGACGATGACTAACTACAAGATCTACAGTTGTTGTGATTTAGCGCTCGGTCTGGTTATGAGCAAAACTCAGAACTTTCTGCTCAAAGATTTTCCGGTTCAGCCCTCACTACCGGCCAAATACTTTACGGGTATTTCAACACAACTTAATTCAATTGATTTGAATTCTTTCATTTAAATTAATGACAGTGTCTGCGTCTGCGGCCGACAATAACCTTAAGAGTTATTTACCGACGGAAATGCAATTCGCACCACCGAAACGGTGTGGACTCGAAGCAGAAATTCTCGGAAAAATCACGAAATCATTTCCGCAGGTCTTATATTCAATCGGTTTTAACAATTTTTTCAATTAATTGATTTGATTTTCAGTCACCAGCAATACCTCCGCCACAAAGAGGTCGTCCCTCTAAAGCATCGCAACAACAACAGCAACAATTGAAACAACAAATAGTTGTAATAACCGGAGAAAATGTGATCGAAGAGGGGGTCATCATTGAACAGGAGGGCGACACACTAAACACCCAAATACAGAGGACTCGCAAACAGCAAATCGAAACAATCAATTCTGAAGACGACACAAATGGAACCGAAAAGTTAGAAACCACTGCAAAGAAACCAAAAATTGAGGCACCGGTCTCTGTGAGCACTTCTGGTCGAACCACTCGGGCCTCCGCTTCTAAGAGTGGTCCCAACGAAGCCGCCGATAAAAGTAATCAAAGTTTGAGTGAAGAACCAGAAAAGTCTGAAACCATTGCAAACATTGAAGAAGAAGAAGAAGAAGAAGACGAAGAGATGGCAGAAGAAGTGGATGAAGAGGAAGAAGACGGAGCGGAAGAGGAAGGGGATCAAAGTGAGAGCAACGATCAAAAAGAGGCTCAAATATCTCAAAAGCGAACGCGAGGCAGACCTTCCAAAACCCCAACGACTGCTCCAATAGAAGACGACTCATCTCCTCAGCGAAAGTCGGCCCGAATTGCGAAAAAGTATTCAAAGGTTTTTATACAAAATTTCTGAACTTTAATTTACGGTAGGGTTCCGTCTCAGAGGTCGCCTTCACCCGAATTGAGTGCACCCGTACGGGGCAGAGGACGCGGAAGAGGTCGCGCCAGACGTTAAAATGAATTCATAAACTGAATAAACATTTTTATAGCAAATCATTTCTACATTTTATCATTGAATACAACAAATCATTAATACATTTATCTCTTCATTGAATGCATTTTTGAGTAAAAAACTTTTGCATTCATTGTTATAACGATTTGTAAATTTCTAAATGATTTCAATTATATCTCAATTTCATTAAAATATCACTAATTTTATTACAATTTGATTAAAACCCAATATTTTAAACCAAATCAAGTGATGGAATCTTTCTTACGCTTTGTGTCAAAAGTAATGTTTTGGTCAACTCTTTGACTTCTTCTCAGAGATACTCTTCTCTGATGAGAACTAAATCTAATCAATTTGTGATTAACTTATTGACGACAACCCATTTCATAAGAGCGCGCTTTGCCGGAGAAGGGGGGAGGGGATCCTTCAATGAAATCACAGTTTGATTATCCAGAGGACAGCCCTCTTCAAGAGTGTGAAAGCGCAGACTCAGCTCATATTTGTTGTCTTTTGTGAGTCTAATCAAATGTACATGATACATTCACTGATATCCAGAGATACATTTGCCGAACTCAAGATAATCGTTGTCTGCAATACCCCATCAGATTCTGCACAGAATGGCAACGATAGCGACGAAGACATGATTTGAAAACTGATTCGGATATTCGCTTATTTGTGATCCAAACGATTGTCTGCAATGAATCCAATAGCTGTGGTCTTCGGTCCACTATTTACCACATATTTATTGATAACTCAATGTCTTCCAGTCTTTGCCGACGGTATGTATTGTTTTTTGTTTTAATATAGGATAACATGAAAATAGGAAAACGGCATGAAAATGAACATGCTACATTCAATGTTATGTCGCGCCTTCAATTCATCATAAGTTTAGTATTTATTTTGAATTCATTTTAAAGCTATATTCGATTAATGTTAATAATATGTGAATGTGTGCTTGCTCATATTATTCTACTGAATAGCTGTCAATTGAAACAATAGGAGCCTTCAATCGAGTTATTAGAGTTCGGATAAAATTTTGTATTAAATGTTTGTCTCAAATGCTTTGGTTTGTGGTATGGATAATATGCCAGTCTATGGTCTATGGTAGCGAATCGCAAGAAAAAAAATCTCTATGAGTAAAGGGCCCTTAGGGTCCCTCAGAGCAATAATATATATTGCAGCGTGGAAAAGTGGGAAAGGTGCCCGGGAGGGGTTGGGTCAGGAATAACCGTAGTCAAAATTATACCTAAAACAGAAATTAAAATATAAATATGAATAAGGCATGTCAGTTTTAAACAAGATACACCACGAGAAGGTCTGCCTTGTAGTATCTCGCCAATTATTTAGTGTGGTTGGTCATCCACCCGTCTCAGTGTTAGCGTACATAGAGGTGCAAACGATTTAAATCACTAATCTGATTGTAATTTCATTTTACTCACTAATTTTGTCAAATTTGGACTAAAATCAGAGGTAGATATCCTCAAACAGGCAGTGAGTGTGTCATCACTTAAACGATTAGATGTCAGAGTCTTTCGCAATTTTAAGAGTCCGAACAAATGTTCACATCTATAGGTGGAACCGAAATGAGAGACACATTTTGAGGCGTTTCTAATGAGTTTTGGAAAGTTTGAAAGTTTTCCGTAGAATTCCAATAAATTTGAAGAGCTTTCAAAGAGATCTTTCATCTGTTGATTGTCTCTGAGTTGATTGACTTCGGTTTGTAACTCAATCGGAACAATATTGGCCTCAAATGGATTTTCAAATACTTGGAAAAAGATTTCCTGTTTCTTGAAATCCTTGAAACGACTGTCAAATTGTTTTAAAATGTCACTGAGAAGGGTCACAATTTTATCAGTTGAGAAGTCTTCGAGTCTGTTCTCTAGTATAACTTTGAGGACACAATCCAAGTGCTTGTAATCAAAGGAGGTGTTAACTGATAATGACTTGATTGCACTGAATTTGGCACTAACACTAGTAATTAATTGGACACAAAATCTTATTTCTTTGAATTGTTCAGAAATAAGTTTATTTTTGCCCATAATTTTGAGCTTCAAATTATTGAGAATTTGAGTTAAATCTGTAAGAAAGGCCAACTCAAAATACCATTGATTGTCTGACAACTGGACCACTGGTTTCTTTATCACAGTCTTGAAAAATCTATCCAAATGTTTATAATTGTCGAAAAATGTTTTGAGACAATTTCCTTTACTCAACCAACGGATTTGGCTGAAGTACACTACATCACTGTATTCAATGTCCAATTCTTCCATAAATTTCTTAAAATGTCTGTGAACTTTGGCGTGTTTTCTGATTTTATTGACCACTTTCACTACCACTTCCATTAATCCTGGGAAATGTGAGTTTTTGGCACAGAGTTCTTCCTGATGGATAATACACTGAAAGCTGAGAACTGGGGTGTTGACTCCTTTGCTTTGAACAAAGTCTTGGACTCGTTTAACTGCACCAACAATAGGTCCTAAATTATTTGGGTGACCATCAGTTGTTAAGGAGTTCAGTCTACTTAGGTCTCTGTTTTCGGAATTTAATGGAAGTCTATCAAAAATATCTTTGCCTGTTGTTGTTGTATCGAAGGGCTCTAAGCTTAACAGCTCTTCAGTGACATTGAATTTCTCATCCACACCTCTAATAAAAGTTGCGAGGAATGGCGTGTCTGTGCAATCAGTGCTTTCGTCGAAACTAAGTGAATAATCAACGAATTTTCTCTCATTTAGTTGCTCTTCTATGTCTTTTGAAATAGATTTGATTCTTTTGGACACAGTCTCTGCTGAGAGAGGAATCTGATCGAAAACATTATGGTATTGTTCGGGTAATAAATTAACAGCTGCTAATTTTAAGCAGTCCTTAATTAGCTCTGAGACACTGATTTCATGACCTGATTTTGCGATCATTTCTGCAATTTGGAAGGAGGTCTGAGCTCTCATTCGTGGTCCCAATAGGTGGTCAGTGTCCTGAGTTTCAGTGGAGGTCGAGGGCTGGCTTAAATCCAATGACATTTGCGAAGATGTATCACTGAATAATAGTTTAATTTTCTTTTGTCGAATATCCCATAACTCTTCAAAACTAACACCAGTTCTTAAATGTGTGTTGAAATGGGCTTCTAATTTATCAGTTTTTCGAATTTTAGGTTCATGGTCACATAAACCACAAACCAGTTTACCCTCAATTTCAATAAATAAAAGTTCTGAATCCCAGGCTTTTGACCGCTTTTTAGACATTTCGGAACTATAATAAAAACAAGAATTCTGTCATAAATATTACATCCATGATCACTAAGATATTATTTGTGCCAGATATAATTGTATGGTCGCTAATCCATTTACGGTACGGCTTTAGGTGGTGAGAAAGTGAGCACGAGCACCCTCTACTTCTGTCCTAACATTCAAGGTAAAATTAATTACCCGAAGAGGCAGACTACTTAAACCACCGACCAATATCTGGTTGTCCCACGTGCCCATTTAATTAATTTTTAAATAACCCAGTGTGTTTTTAAAATAAAATTTTCATTAAAACTTACATTAATTGTATTTGAAGTGAATCCAAAGTTCAAATTTTGTGGCACAGAATAAGAGGCTGTGCCTCACAACAGCTCACACCACACAACACACACCCACTTCACTAACAATTCACACAATAAACAGAAAACTAATCAAAATTGAGCACAAAATTAAAGAAATTGTTTTCATACAAAATTAAAACTAATTATAATTCAAATTATTTTTATTTAATTGAAATAATTATTTATTTTTCATTGAAATCAAATTCAAAACAAATGAAAACAAAACAAAGTGTTTCAATGTATTCGAAATCCCTTCACAAACAACGTTACAATCCTTTTTCAAATTCAATTTTCAGTTTTAATTAGAAATAAATTAATTTTAATTATTGATTCTTATTCTTATTATTATTTCCCTCATTCCCTTCAATATATCATGCTCATTTTTTTTCTTGCGATTGACTAGTCTATGGTATGCCTCTCATGACTCTGTGCTGCCTATAATAGAGTGAAGTGAAGAGGGAGAGAGAGTTCATCATTTCTTAGAGTTTCATTGAAAGAGCACCGGGCGGTCCTCTCAGCCATTTGATGTCTGTTTAACAGAAACACTCCAAACGATATAAGGAGAGCCAGTTTAAGAGGTTAGGGCTCATAACTAAGAGTGACCTGAGGCAAAATACCTCGACCCAGGCCTCTGTGCTTTAGTCTGAAACATACAATAGTTGAGCACTTATTCTATAACTAGTTCTCCAACTTTGCAAACATTGCGAGCATTGAATCACTGAATCGCTTCAATCGTTTAACTCTCACTTTGAGACGTTTTTAATTATAATAATAATCAAAATAATAGTTAACTCGAAATCAAATGACATTCCATTTGAAAAGCGCTTAAACTAAACGAATGGATAATAAATTTGAAATACATTTCACTGAAATCAATTAACTTTTGACTAAAATTCTAATAATTTTCTAATAAATTTCTATTCACTTCACTCACAGCGAAAGCATTAATAGTTCGAAACAACTCTTGTTTTCGTCTATAAAAATAGGTTTATATCACATAAACAAAGGATTTCGTACTCACATAGAATTTAATTTATAGTAATATATTACACTTGAAATAGATTCAGATAAAAGTAAGGCAACATTTTTCCCTAAAGCCTAAATTCTGATATAAGAGCGCCACTCCAAATGAGCTTGGTGATCTATTGAAGGATATTTTATTTTATTCCTACATTCGATGAATTCTTTTAAAATATTAACAAATATTTCATCTCAATTAAGTTGATTTATGTATAGATAAAGCATCGCCAGTAGGGTATAGCCCGGCAAATCTCCTGAGACCGAAAATTTGTTGCCCCACTCCTTCTTTTTGGGCAAATTTTAGGCTTTTTTCAAAAAATATACTCCCCCTCTGTCCCTCTGAGGTCGATGATCTTGGTGATGCCCGGTATAGATATATTGTTTTTAATAAAGTTTTAACAGTTATTTTGAAATTTCAAGAATCTAAATGAAAGGTGAAAATATAATTAAATTAAATTAGTATGAAAAAAGCAATTAAACTACACATTTGAGTACCTAGCAGCATTTTCTGTAAGAAGATAGTAAGACATAAACTTAATCATTGAGATTATAAATGGTGGCGCGTCCTCATAGGTTATGGCATTCCTCGTTAAGCATTTTCCAAACACCGCTAATCAGTTGTGTATTACCCTGATCAGTGATCACTTTTTACCCTCATTAGTGATTAATTTACAAATAATTTCTATTTTTGATCTCAGACTCTATCGATATCTCGATTTCAATGTCCAGTGTTTCTGATTTTTTTGGGTTTATTTTTAATCATTGGAATCAATCATCTAATCTATTGTTTGTCGAGAATAACCTCTGAAGAAGTTGTGTTCCGTCTTTTGCTTACTATAATTGATTGTTTAAAATTCAGTTCACTCGTCAGTCTTTAATTGATAAATGGCCAAGCTCCCTTTTATTTATTTATTTTTTTGAATGCAATCAAAGCGATAGTAATATAAATGTCTCTCTGCAGGCAATCCACTGGAACTGAGTTCAGCTATCGATGAATCTTCGGTCTCGACGTGGGACATACCACTAGATGTTCCACAAAACGTGAGCGTGGAATCTACCAGTGCTACCAGTGTTATAATCCGTTGGGAACCACCCAATAGAGAGGCCTCTAATATAGTCGGTTATAAAATAAAATATAAAATTAAAGGCAATAAAAAAGTTGAGTCCATAACCACTGATGGAAACCGCCGTTTGTATGAATTGACTAATTTGGAGCGAGGGGTCACTTATAATGTCAAGATGTCGGCCCTTTCGATCAATGGCAGCGGTCCCACAACCGATTGGATTAGTGTCGAGACTTTGACCAATGACTTGGATGAGGCATCGGTTCCGGACAAACCCAACAATCTGAGGGCCAAACCCAACGCAAATGCGATTTACGTGAGTTGGGCGCCTCCCAAAAATCAGAATATAATGATTCGAGGATATACTATTGGTTGGGGCGTCGGCTTTCCCGATGTCTATACCAAAGTTCTGGACGGAAAGCAGAGATCGTTTACAATCGATAACTTGCAGTCCTCTTCTGAATACGTAATAAGTTTGCGAGCATTCAATTCTGTTGGCGACGGACAACCCATCTATGAAACGGTCAAAACTTTAATTGAGTCGACACCCGAACCCCAGTTACCAATGTTACCACCCGTGGGCTTAAAAGCTATAGTATTGTCTTCGACGACAATAATTCTCTACTGGACGGACACAACTCTACCCCGGAATCAGTTAATCACAGATAATAGGCGTTATTTGGTTCGATACACGAGTAATATTCACTCAAATAACCCGAAGTATCGATACTTCAATACGACTGACTTGAACTCAATGATTGATGACTTGAAGCCCAACACTCAGTACGAGTTTGCCGTCAAAGTCGTCAAAAATCGGAGAGAAAGCACATGGAGTATGAGTGTCCTCAACACAACTCAAGAAGCCGCCCCTTCATCCCCTCCCAGAGATTTAACGGTCGTTCCTTCGATTAACGACGACCCCACTGTGATTAATCTTCATTGGCAACCACCCAAACAACCCAATGGACAGATCACAGGTTATGTTATATTCTATACGACAGACAATAGCCAACGGGACAGGGATTGGGTCGTCGAAGGAGTGATTGGAGACAAAATGACAACTGTGTTGAAGGGGTTATTACCGGACTCGACATATTTTTTCAAAATACAGGCGCGGAATAACAAAGGTTATGGTCCACTGTCTGCAGAGGTGTCGTTCAAGACTTTGATCGGTAATTGACTTAAATATCAGTCGAATAATAGTTTAATTTAAAGTGAAATCCACACCAAAAGCATGACTTGTTTTTTGCACATTTTATATATTATTTTTTTGCATGTTTTCTATCGTTTTTCGGTTGTGTTCTTCAGCTTTACCCGATTCTCACGGACTTAGATATTATGGTATGTCTGATATGTTGAGCCCTAATATTATTATCAATAAATCGTTGATTCCTTAAATTAATTGAGTCGTTGTATACCCAAACAGACGGACGGAATATATCGACGAACACTCTTTACATAATAATAGCCGTCATATCAGGAATTTCAGTATTGCTTCTGATAGTTGTGGGAACTCTTCTCTGTCGGTCCCGAAACTCGTCTGGCGTTATGGGAGGTATACGCAAACCAAAGGGATATATCGCCGCCGCCACCAATTCTTCGGCCAAAGGCACTCTTGGAAAGAATAAGAGTGGAAGAGAGCTGAAGCCACCGGACCTATGGATTCATCACAACGAACAGCTCGAACTCAAAGCTATAGACAAAAGTGTGGTCAACGACGCAATGACTGTGACTCCCATTCAACGCAATTCACAAGAAATGGATTGCGATGTCATTGAAAAACCGAAAAAGACGTCCACTTATAGCGACTCACTTTACGATGATATCAATAGAGACATAAAAAAGACTTCTTCGCCGTCTGAGACCAGTCTCACAATAGTTAGCGGAACGTCAACCGCTCGACGAGGAGTTAGAGGGAAGCCTATACTTATGCCCGTCGAACAAACTCCTGCCTCAAATGGTCCGATAAGTCTGGAACCGTCCACTGGACTGTCTCGGCCTTTGTATCCTCGAACCCAATTGAATATGGGTCGGGCGCACGTCACCCTCGACTCTATCGATTCTAGCGGAGTGAGCACAGGGCATTCTATGCATCACTTGTATGACCCTGTCTCCTCGCCTTCACTCCATATGGGTTTGGGCTCAGGTTTGGTGACAAACAGCCCTCAAATACCTTTATTGGCAGCAAATGGTCCGCCACCTCCAGTCACACCAAATGCCAGCACTAGTCCTGTAGTCAATTATAATGTAGGGAAACGACAGTCTGGACATCCATTAAAGAGCTTCAGCGTTCCGGCGCCACCGCCAGCGCCTCCTTTGAATAGTCTAACCGCTCATAACTGTAAGTATTTCTGACATTTGTCTTCAGATTTTTAACCGAAGATGTATTTAGTGGTCAGACCCCAACCGATTTCGAGTCCTAACAAAAAGATGGCTTTGAATGGAATCAATACATCTTCTCATAAGTCAATTAATGCGGTCACTCCTACTCGAGAATCATTGAGAAGAGAAGAACTGAGTGTAAGAATAATTATCTAATTTGGGCCAAAGCTGTGGTTAATTAAAGAAATTATTTATAGTCTTCTTACAGCACAGAAGAACTGAATCAGGAAATGGCAAACTTGGAGGGGCTTATGAAGGACTTGAATGCTATTACGGCCAAAGAGTTTGAGTGCTGACCAAATCATCTTTCATTTGATTTTAGTCAGTCTTGAGTCGAATTTGCGCTCAATTTTCATCGACAGCTATAATGAGGTCACAAATCAATTGTATTTAAACCACTGATTGAATCGATTCTTATTAGGAATCTCTCAATAATTGTTCACAAAATTGTTTATCAATTCTTTTGTATATTCTTTTCTATCAAAAGTTTTATATAATTATTTAATTTTGACATTTGTTTTGATGAAATATATATCTTATATAAGATTAAGTCAGAAATTTTATGCACAAAAAACTAATTTATATAAACATTTGTCATACAGTTGTTAATTAAGACAATTGACTGGCGGACAGACATTATTCAAATGATTTGTCATTTTCTGTCAATTTTATAGTTTGTTTGAATTATAGTTTATTTGATATCCGGTTTCGAATTATTTTCTCGACTATTAATTTGGTGTATATTTAGATTTTGGTTCACTTGTCTTAAAGGCAATGATTGTCGAAATAGATATTATTTATTGTATAAATCAATTATCGCTAATAATTAGTGCCAATCCATGTATTGTGAGGTCAGTACTCTTCAGTACTCTTTGATCGCTATTCGAATCTCCAAACATATTAAACGAGTATTTTATCGATTATTTAAATTATTTGTCATTCAGTCGCATATCTCGAGTATAATATTTTGTATTTTATATATTAATCATTTGTGCCATTATTTGTCAATCCATTAGATGTCAAACCATTTCTCCTTTAATTTATTCTTTCATTTCTACTTAAACCAGAAAAAAGTCATTAAATCAGGATTTCTATGTTTTTTCTAAACTTAAGACAACTTTTGTATATAAATTCGTTTCAAATAAATATTAAATTGAATTAAACGACAAAAATCTTTATTCCGTTGAACGAAACAATAATAACAGGACATAAATTGGCCAGGCTATTGGAAAGGCTATTGGAAAGGCTATTGCATAGGCTGTTCCAAAGTCTCTTTAATAATCCTTTAAGAGTAAAGTGAAAAGAATTGATTTTCTCTTTTGATAAATTATATGAATTTTATGAGAATTGAGGAACAAATAAATGATTGGATTGTTGGTCATCAAAAATGATCCTGGATTTGAGGTAAATCCTCTTTCAGAGTAATTCTATGGATAGGAAACCGGTTCCTAATCCAAGTATATAAGGAGAAGCGAAACAACGAATGACTCCATCTGTGAGTCTGTGGAGAGAAGAGTGAAAAATGTGAGACTTTCTGCCATTTTCTTCCTTTTCTGTCTTAA